>VWPV01012077.1:0-22764 GCA_013389885.1 Geococcyx californianus | reverse complement strand
GCCATCCAGCCAGTTTTTAACCCAGCAGATGCTGAGCTTGTCCACACCGATGGCAGCCAGTTTCTCCAGCAGGATACTATGAGAAACAGTGTCAAAGGCTTTACTGAAGTCCAGGTACACCACATCCGCAGCCTTTCCCTCATCCATTAAACAGGTAACCTTGTCATAGAAGGAGATCAAGTTGGTCTGGCAGGACCTGCCTTTGGTGAACCCATGTTGACGGGGCCTGATCACCTGGTTGTCCCGCGTGTGCTGTGTGATAGCACTCAAGACAATCTTCTCCATGACCTTCCCTGGCACCAAGGTCAGACTGACAGGCCTGCAGTTACCTGGATCCTTCCTCCGACCCTTCTTGTAAATGGGCGTAACATTCACCAGTCTCCAGTCAAGCAGCAGTTCCCCAGTCAGCCAGGACTGCTGGTAGATGAGGGAAAGGGGTTTGGTGAGGATCTCTGTCAGTTCCCTTAAAACCCTTGGATGGATCCCATCTGGCCCCATGGATTTGTGTGCGTCTAATTGGCCAAGCAGGTCTCTAACCAAGTCATCCCAAACAGCTGGAGCTTCATTCCCATTATCTCCTGGCTGAGAGGGCTGAGTATCCCTAGGACATTATGAAAGGAATAAGGTGAGGAGAGTAAAAATTTACTGTATAATGGTCCTAATCACGGCCCAAACACATAATGGGACTCATTTTGCCAGTCTGGCCAGTATCTCTCTCATATAACAAGTAAGCATCGACAGGCAAATTTAGTAGTGCCCCAGTAATGGAATTCATGGGGTTCTGCTATTTCTGAGGCAAGATTATCTGAGCAACACTGACTTGTATTTTGCAGAAATCATTTGCTATTTTAAAACTTTTTTACACAAGCTTCTTTGTTAATTCAATTATAAAAAAATGAGGAAAAAGAGCCTGGCTTAGGGTTACTATTTGTCATTATTGCACTATCAGGCTTTCATCTAGGAAAATCTTGATAAATGCAGCTTTCATTCAGCCCACATCTGTTATTTAGCCAAAGCATTTATCCAGGTTTCTGAAATTCTCGACAGACTAAAAGCTGGTCTGCTGCTTTTGCAAGAATAGTGATGTAACAGCACAGATTCAGTTGTCTAACCGAGCACCAGCAATGAGTGCACATGAAGAGGTGGAAGCAGAATGCATGCCACCACAGCATCTGGCTGGGAAGAGCGAAAGCCACAAGCAGGGATACTCAAGAGCTTCAACATGATTGGCTGTGGCCAGGGGGAGCACAGATCATAGAATCGTAAGGTTGGCAGAGACCTCTGAGATCGAGTTCAACTGTGAGAACTAAGATGAAAACTAAGGGACTGGAGAAGGTCAGATACAAAAGATTCTGGAGTGGCTTGGCAATCAGAAGGGTGTGGCTCTTGAGATAGATTTAAGGCAGAGGCTTGGGAATTCCCTTGGATTTATGCGGAGGAAGATTGTAAGATTGTAGTTCTGGCACAGGAAAAACGGAGAGGCTCTGAAATGGGAGATAAATGGAGCAGGAGAGGCTTGGGGTGGGAAAATCAAGGTTGGGAAGTGATGAAGAGCCTGCATGGCAGAGAACAGCCATCATCAGCCATTTTTCACAGTTGGACACCTGTAAGTGCACATCTTCTCTTTTTTTTTTCACTGGAAATTGCTTGTCTTTGCTCAAATTCCTCAGAAGTATTATCACTTCTTTCTTTTCCCACCATCACTTGTGTACTCAGGCACGCACAGAGCGCAGCTCTTCTGCTTTGTCCAAACAAAAGAAGCCACTTATGACTGACATAACTCTTGATCTGTTTAGGCGATGTCTTTAATCAATGTCTTGATTCTTCCTTACTAATCAAACCTCTTTGCCCGAGTGCTTGATAGATAAGACATCTGTATGTCAGTCTGATTGATTATCTAGTTGCCAAACAAAATTCAATGCATCACCAATGCATTAACTAAAAAAAATACTTAAAGCAAAATACATTTAAGAAAATGAAAACGTGTACCAAAGAAATGTCAACTTAAGAGCATAAAGCAAGCTGTTTACATTTGAAACAGAAAACAATTACATATTAGGAACAATATGGTAATATGTGTTATTCTAGGTGAATTTCCCTATTTTCTGTCAGTTTGTATATTTTTATTTATTTATTATTTTAATCTTGTGTAAACTTAGAAAACATATAATGAAAAAACAGATAATTGGCAGTAATCTGTGATATCTGTATTCCTAACCCACTTTGAGAAAAATGTTTTTGTGATAAGAAATTTCTTGCAAAAGCAATGAATAAAATCTCTGTTATCCAGGTTTCATTATTAAGCCAAAAAATTAACAGTGAAACATCACGTATGTTCAACAGAGGTGATGGAACTTTCACTAAAATTATTTATATTAAGCACTATTTTGAAAAAACTTTTAAAAACATCTGTAATTTGTACAAACAACTGTAAACAATTATTAATGTTACTTTATAAAGAAGCCCCTACAATTTCTTCAGGCATACATAGTGAAAGACAAATTCATAACATATACGTGCAAACCCATCTTCTGATGCTTGTGCTGGTTTTGAATGGGACAGAGTCAATTTTTTCCATAGTAGCTGGTATGGGGGTACGGTTTGGATTTGTGCTGAAAATAGTGTGGATAACACAGGGATGTTTTCATCATCACTGAGCAATTCTTCCATAGAGTCAAGGCCTTTTCTGCTTCTCACATTTCCACACCAGTGAGTGGGATGGTGGTGCACAAGAAGCTGGGAGGTGACCCAGCTAGGATAGTTGACCACAACTGACTAAAGGAATATTCCAGGCGATAAGATGCCATGCTCAGCAATAAAAAGCTGGTGGAAGAAGGGGGAGGCATTCTAAGCACTGGTGTTTTGTCTTCTCAATTAACCATTACACATGATGGAGCCCTGCTTTCTTGGAGATGGTTGAACATGTGCCTACCAATGGGAAGTAGTGAATGAATTCCTTATTTTGTTTTACGTGCACACACAGCTTTTGCTTTACCTATTAAACTATCTTTATCTCAAACCACATATTTTCTCACTTTTTACTTTTCCAATTCTTTCCCTCACCCCATTGGAGAGAGTTGCTGAGCGGCTGTGCGGTGTTTAGTTGCTGTCCAGAATGAAGACAGGACAGCCCTTTTTGGTGCCCAACACAGGGCATGAAGGGTTCAAGATAATTACAGATTTGATTGGAATGTGCTAAATCAATTTTATAGCCATGAGGTATTCTTCCCTTACTGTACATTAGAATCTAGTGCTCATTAGTAGTTGCTTTTTGCTTTCACTACTTGCTGTACTGCTGATCATCTTAGTCTGCTGTGCCTGAGAGTAGTTTGGTAATAGCAAAGGCCATGCTCCTGGGCTGGCAGATGGCCAGGGCACCGCTGCTGTTTCTGTGCTGCTGTACTAGACAGGCTGGAATGCCAGTGTGAACTTGAGTTGAAGGGACAATGACCTGTTGATGAGTCCATGTAGGAGCAGGATATCCTGAAGCATCTGTGACCATGGGTAAGTCCATGCTACAGCAGGTATATCTCAAAGTGTTTGTGACCCAGGTTATGCCTGTGCCACAGCAGGTATACCTCTGAAGGGACTGTGGCGCAAGAATAAGTCCATGCTGCAGTAGGTACACATTGAAGCATCAGTGGCTGTGCAAGAGGTCATGCTGGAGCATCTCAAAATCCACGGCCATGGATAAGCCCATGACAGAGCAGGGACACCCCTGGAGAGACTGCAGCCACAGGCCATGCTGGAGGAGGTATATCTCTGAAGGCATTGTGGCCCATGGATAAGGCCATGCTGGAACAGGTGCACCCCAAAGAGACTGTGGCTAAGTCTACACCACAGCAGGTAACCCCCTGAAGAGACTATGGCTCATAGACAAGGCTCCACTTGGAGTCCTACGAGACTGCACTCTGTGGAACAGGGGCAATGAGAGGAGTTCATTGCAATGTTAAACCTTACAACCTGACACGAAGGGATCAGAGGTGAACACTGTAATGAAAATACCTTTAAATTGTTGTAACCTGGAATTTGAGTTGCGTGTTATGGGAAGTACTACAGCAGGAACCCCTTGTTGCCAGCCAGCTTAGGAGCAAGGGAAGGAGATCATAAGTTCATAGCAATGTTAAGCCCTATAATCTTGCTCAAAGGGACCTGGGGTGGAGATTATAATGGACATATATTTAAATTACTGTAACCCACGATTCAAGTTTCGTGTTACAGGAATTACTATAGCAGGAAGCACCAGAACCAGTGGAGGACAAGTTTTACTAGAAGCAATAAAAGTGCATCAGAAACCCAACCCTGAGCTGGCTTTGGTGTTCAGTAACTCCATATAACACACCATCTCTTTCCCCTTGAGTGACCATCATAATAGGTGGGGCCTAAAATCATGGACTAAAGGAACTCAAGGACATTTGGTGGACATTTCAAGGACATTTTACAGGGGTGGTCTATAGTTTGTATGGAACTGTGGTTTTGATTTGTGCTGAATACAGTGTTGATAACACAAGGATGTTTTATTGTTGAGCAGGGCTTACACAGTCCTAAGGCCTTTTCTTCTTCTCATGCTGCCCTACCAGGGGAGCTGGCTCAAGGTGCGCAAGAAGTTGGGAGGGCACATAGCTGGGATAGCTGACTCTAACTGACCAAAGGGATATTCCAGCTCATATGAAGTTACACTAAGCCATAAAAAACTGGGATAAGAAGAAGGAGGTGGGAGACATTTGGAGTGATGATGTTTTGTCTTTCCAAGTAGCCTGCTTTCTTGGAAATGGTTAAATACTTGCCTATCTATGACAAGTAGTGAATCAATTCCTTGTTTTGCCTTGCTTGCACGCACATTTTTGCTTCACCGACTACACTGTCTTTACCCCAGCCTACTAGTTTTCTCACTTTTACTCTACTGATTCTCTCCCCATTCCACCGGGGAGTAGTGAGTGAGCAGCTGTGTGATGCTTAGTTGCCATCTGGTGTTAAACCATGACAATGCCTTAAGCAGTTGATGTTGAGCAATAAATACCAGATCAAGATATATTTATTACAATTTCATGATATTCAAATGTACAGTTTCTCAGAGGCAGTTGTAATAGGCAGCATAGTTTTCATCAGAAAAGTAACGTGATGATTTTGAGCAACAGACAGAAATTCTGTAGAATTTTATTTCTATGATTATCATTATTAGCATTCACGTCCCTGATAACATTTTACTCAGGTTTTTGAAAACATATGCTTAAATAGTTTTTGAGGAAGATGTAGCCATGAATTCTTTCAGGACTTTATGCAGGCAAAGGATATTTGACAGGCAATAGAAATTGATTTCCTTTAGTCCATTTGATATAGTTAGACTTCTACCCTTTTGCAAGATATTTGGTTTAAAAATAGGTTGGAAATCTCTATGCTGTAACACTAGGAATACAAACAACAGTGTAGCAATGTACATTGCCCAGAGAACTGTATATCTATGAGATCAGAAAAATTTGGCGCTTTCCTTGTCTTCAAAGAAAAAACCCTATCTCTGCAACTTTTTAATATAGTTCTTTCTGTCAAGAAAACAAAAATCAATAGCTTTCAGTTCATCCACAACACATGCCTTTACGAAATCTGTTCTTCCACGGTGCTTTGGGAAAAATACAGACAGGGATACAAAGGGAGTTGCAAAGCCAATCCTTTTTTGAGAAAACATTGTGATAAGCTACATACTGGTTTTCTTCCCACAATAAGTTATAGGGTGAAAGGCACTGTTACAATGCTTTCATTGCTAACACATTCGTGAATAATTTTAAGTGGAGAGTCAGTTTTTGACTGGAAATATCTTTTCATTATTTGGTTAACATAAATTCTGGTCTCAGTAATGAACAGGATGCCAGCTGAAGTGTAAAAAATGTTATTCACACTTTTCCATTGCTCAAGATGTGGAAGCACTGTTGAAAGAAACAGTAGTCCAAGAAAACCTCAAGGTCAGCAAGGATAGCTTCAGTAAGAATCAGAATTTAGAAAAGTAATCTTAAGTAATCCTGACCACCGTAGCTACAACTGCTTCAAATTCATAACTGTAATTTAAAGGGGTTACTTGGTTTTATATAATAAGGTTGATTAGCTACTCTTAACAGGAGTTATCATCCTCCCCTACTTCTCCTGGACCTTACTCCAATGACAATATAATTCTGCTTTTAAAATATGTACTGATTACCTTCTACCTAGTAAGAGAAAGGGCTGCTCTTAATTTTCCAGTCTTGACTTCCACATCTTCCAGACGCAACAGCAATATTTTCATACCAACTTCTGGAAAAGGATCTTAACTTACCATCAACAGAGAAAAAAACATTATTTTCTAAATTATTCCAAATGCTGCCGTTTCAGAAATACAAATTTCAGCATTTTATGCTCAGTTCACAAGGGTATCTCTTGCTGACCAAAGGGAAAAAGGTAAAGACCACTAATGACATCTTGACTAATACCATTTTTATCTTGAAATGGCTGTGGGAACTGACAAATTCAGCTTTCAGAATGTGCCATTGTTAGATGCCTTATAAGAGTCTTGATAACCTTCCTAACAAAGACCTGAACCTTCCTTGACATTAAGATTAATTTCATGTATTTGCTTGCAAAATGAAACTGAAGAAGCATGTCTGCCTTCCACGTGAAGTAGCTTTGCTTGCTGGGACTACTTTCATCCTACAGAACTTGAAAGGCAGCTTTTCAAAGGACCTGAAATCATCTCCCTTCCTCATAAGTACAGATTAAGCTCTAGTACTGCTTCCCTGCTAACTGCAACACAGCTAGGATTTCTCACACAAGATTTTTGTGGAACACGTTGCTAAACATGAAAGGTGAAGATTTGTATAAAGAGGTTTGCTAGTGCTTTAGACAGCAAGAATCGTCTCCTTCGAGGATCTCAAGCACTCAGCAGGCAAACAAAAGGAGACTTGAATACTTATTAAACAAAATAATAAAACTGAAAATGCCTTCAACCATACAATTAAACAAATCAGTATTCAAAAATACTTTGCAATAGAGGAAGCTGTAGATTAGTGGCATTACATACTGTTAGGTGGAAGTGAAATAAAGGGCTATTGGAGAGACAGTGATATGCATTGCTCAGATTTATTAGATGACAGATACAAAGGGAACGTGCCTGCCGGTCATTGGGCTGAAGATATTACGTAACTTTTTAGACAAATGAAGGAGCTAGAAGTCATTGTAAGGCAAGGAAACTATGATATAATTACCATCATATAAGTGTGGTGAGACGACTCACATAACTGAAGTGCTGCTATGGTTGGCTATAAACTCTTCAGGCGGGATAGGCTAGAAGGACAGGTAGCCCTCTATGTTAGAGAATGTTTTGATTGCATTGCGCTTAAGAATGGTAATGATAGAGTTGAGTATCTATGGGGAAAAATCAGTGGAATGCCCAATAAGGCAGATATAGTGGTTGGAGTCTGCTATCAGCCACCCAGCCAGGAAGAAGAAACTGATGAGATCTTCTACAAGTAACTGGGAGGAGTCTTGTGATTGCTAGCCCTTGTTCTTGTGAGAGACCTCAATTTTCCAGATGTCTGCTGGGAGTATATTATGACAAAAAGGAAACAGTCTAAGAGGTTCATCAAGTGTATTGGAGAAAATTTCCTAACAAAACTGGTGAGAGAAACCCAACTAGGGAAGCTTGGCTGAGCAAAGAGCTTTGTACCAATTTCAGAAAGAAGAGGAAAGTATATGAGCTTTGGAAGAGGGGACAGGCATCCCAGGAGGACAGCAAGGATGAAGTGAGATCATGTAAAGAGAAATTGTTTTTCACAATTTTCTTTAGAAACTGGCACATCCTCATCTGAGTGAAAAATTGGCTGGATGGCCAGGCCCAAAGAGTGGTGGTACACAGTCAAATCCAGGTGGAAGCCAGTCACAACTAGTGTTCCCCAGGGTTCAGTGCTGAGTCCAGTCCTGTTCAATATCTTTATCAACAATCTGGACAATGGGATTGAGTGTTTTCTTAGCGAGTCTGCGGATGACACCAAGCTGGGTCGTAGTGTCGATCTGCTTGAAGGAAGGGAGGCTCTGCAGCAGGATCTGGACACACTGAATTGATGGGCTGAAAGCCACGGGATGAGGTTCAACAAGGCCAAGTGCACAGTCCTGCACTTGGGACACAACAACCCCATGTAATGATACAGTCCTGGAGAAGAGTGGCTAGAGAGCTGCCTGGCAGAGAAGGACCTGGGGTGTTGGTTGATAGTGGCTGAACATGAGTCAGCAGTGTGTCCCAGTGGCCAAGTGGCTAAAAAAGTCAGTGGCATCATGGCCTGTATCAGAAACAGCATGGCCAGCAGGACCAGAGAAGTGATGGTATTCAGCACTGGTGAGGCCACACCTCGAGTGCTGTGTTCAGTTTTGGGCCCCTCACTACAGGAAAGACATTGAGGGGCTGGAGCGTGTGCAGAGAAGGGCAACAAGGCTGGTGAGGGGGCTGGAGAATAAGCCCTACGAGGAGAGACTGAGGGAACTGGGGTTGTTTCGTTCAGAGAAAAGAAGGCTGAGGTCAGACCTCATCAGCATCTACAACTACCTGAAAGGAGGTAGTAGCGAGTTGGGTGTTGGTCTCTTCTCCCAAGTGACAGGTGATTTGGAAAAGAGGAAATGGCCATAAGTTGTCCTAGGGGAGGTTCATATTAGGCATTAGGAAGAATTTCTTCACTGAAAGGGTGGTCAGGCACTGGCACAGCTGCCCAATGAGGTGGTTGGGTCACCCTTCCTAGAGGTGTTTAAAAGATGGATAGAGAAGTTTCTCACGGGATATGGTTTACTAGCGGATAGGTATGGTTGTACTCGATCTCAAAAGTCTTTTCCAACCAACAAGTCTGTGATTCTATGAAAGGTCCTACTTTCAAAGTCTTTACATTTAGTACTTGCAAAGAAGACTATGCTTCCTTGAACATACACGTAAAAAATCACAGCTATCTATGGGATGGGGATATTACTAAGGCACATAAAGTTATTAGTTTGGATTAAGTGTCTGAGATCAAAGAATTTCATGCCAGCTTTTGTCAAAAAGCAAGTTCCATGTCTGGAGTTCAGTGAAGCCTAGTCAAAGGAACCGCAATTAATCTGATCAAGGTAGAGGTCTACAATGACATCTATAGTGAAGGGAAAGAGATAGGGATATCTAATACTCGGTTTCTCTCTCTTAAATAGATCTCTACAAGCAGGCTAGATGCTTGTACCGTAAATGTGCCCTAACTTCTCATCACCTATTACAATTGGAGTCTAGGATGACTAGCTCAAACACTGATTCTCTACTGGTATTTTCCAGAAAGCAAAACTCACATATGACTGATGATTTTGAGATAACATATGAAAATCTAGTGTAGAGTTTTTGGTCATGCTGCAGTATTCACTGTGATAGAGATAATGAAAATGATAAAGAATTTTGCTATCAGCTTTGACTAATGATGTGAAAACTACCCTCCCTCCTCTGGCAAAGACATTTGTAATGCTATTCCCATCTTTGCTACATCTCCATATTTTAATTATGTGAAAGAACCATTCTTCAGCTGGGTGTGATGAACCAAAAAGTCTATAAGGCCAGGCAACTTTTTAGACTTCTTGTCAGGTTCTTGGCTTTCAAAGTTCTCCTTGCATTAAAGTCTCCGTTTTGAAATCTTCACAAATGCAGAGAAACTGAGCTATTTGACATATCAAAATATTAACTCATTCTAGTTCTTTGGTATTGTGAATAGAAAGTCTGGTAACACTTACTTTTGTAGGACTGTGTTTCTCAAACGTCCTTCAAATGCAAGAGAATAGTTATGATCTGCTATATTTCTTGGGACTGTGATAATAAATTACTCTGAAGAGTAATACTATATATGACTTAAATTGAAAAGAGAGTTTTCATTTTGCAAATTCTGTTTTATCTGTCTAAGCACAGACTATTTTAGAAGTACCGCAGATATCAGAAAATAGTAGAACAAACCCAAGCTCTTGTCAAAAACTTATTACAAGGACTAAATCTAAAAATAGAAACATACTTTTCTCCTGCCCATGGATCAGCTTAGAAAGAATAAAACAAAGAAGTACAAAACATTTTAAAGAAATAAACATTTCTATTGTTAATTGGTAGCCATGGACACCACGAGTTTACTTTTTCCTTCCTGGATGTGTTCTTTCTCCTTTAATCACCATAAGACAACATATACCCTGTGAACAATATTAGATTAACAAATATTAAATATTTTACCACCTACAAACACTTGTAAGTAAAGATAGAATATATTTCCCTGCAAACTATTTTTTCAAGTCTTTTATTCCAATACTTCCTTTTATTCGTATATAATAAACATCAGTAAACTAGGTAAAGATCAACATTGTATATGATGAGATTTGAAAATTTCATATCAACTACAATGATGTTTAAAATTCTCGTAACTTGCACTTGACAGTATTTGTAGTTACTTTTAAGAAGCACAGACCACTCACACAGTGTAATATGCCTGACGTAAGTCCAGTCTCACGCAGCCTTAAACATTTTAACTAAATGTCAAAAAAAACCTCATTAAGAGAGAAATCAGCAACTTTCTTAAATATCAATAATATACCTACTCCTACCTTACTCTTTTCCCCACAGATTGCTCAATCACATAGAGTCGATCTACTAAAAGCAGATTTCTTTCAAGCAGCAAATAACTCTCCCTTAATTCACAGAGATAAGTCCCAAAGAAGTCTGGTACAGTTCTAGCAATAATGATATAATTTGTTGCATTGAATTGGACTGACAAAGAACAAATATTTGACATCCATTTAGTGTCAGGCAAAATTAATATAACATACAAGCTTTAATTCCATGTAATGACTGGTTTTTAAATGCATTTTTTAATAGGATTTACTTCAAAAATATGTATTCACTTTTAAATGTTACATTAAATCACTCTACAATATATTAAAATTCCTAAAAATTTAAAATAATATTCAAATATTACATGCTTACTGGCAACATCTGAAAGCATATCAGATCACTGAAAGAAAAGCAATTGGCTTAGCCACTGAAATAAAAGATTCCTGAAATTACAAAACAGATTTGGACCTTTAGCCTTTTGTGACAGAGTTGGATTTTTTTTTTTTTATTTCACTTCCTGCTGATGTTTTTGAAACTAAGGAATTAGGTTCAGAATATAAGAAGCGCAAACATTTTTATTCTCTAACTGGTAAATCAGTTAGGTGTTACAGGCTGAGACCTCATAAAGTTAAAACCTTGAAGGATGTGATGACATCAGCAAATAAACTAACTACAGATTACATTTCCTCTATTCAATAATATTCAACCTTTTCTTTCATATCCTATTCACACTTTTACTATTGATCTGAACTACTTTAAAAACAAACCTTATATTTTACTTGAACTCAATGTAAAACAAGTACTATAACCAATAGTACTGAAGCAAGAATTCTTAAAAATGCTTTATCAGAAATATTTTGGTGAGCTTGTATGGCTGCCTCCATTTCTTTTTAAACTTTCAGCTTTCATGATGTATATTTAATTTTTTATACTACATATGAACAAGAAGAAAAAATACTCCCCCCCTCTTTTTGCCACTCATTATATCAAATGTCAAGCTTTGTAAAAATAGCAGTATAATTTCATTTACTTTGGTTTTTTTTATTGTACTAAATTTAATAAAAATTAAAATGTTTTTAAATGACTGACTTTAGAGGCAGTCTAATCAATATCAATTTTCAAGCAAAAGTGGTTAAAATAAAATTTCCTATGTACAATACTATTAAAAAAGTTTTAGGGTTTTATTCTGTTGTACCAGATAGAACTGCACTACTCTTCTGAACTAAAAACTAATGATTCTTTTTTTATCAACAATGGATGAAATCATACAAATGCAACTATGTCACAACAAAGAATCATACATCAGGAAACTGAATGATACAAAATAGCTTCTTTTCTTTGTAAGGCAGAGAATAAATGTCTTAATCAAAATCACAAACCCTTCTTCACTAGTTGCTAGAATTTAAAATTATTTGTAACATACATACATGCACATACCAAAGTTAAATAAATTCCAGATTAATATAGTGATAGTTGAAGTTGATATTTTAACATAATGCTCCCATGACAGCGTATGATAAACCTAAACTTTATTACTAAAACAGAAAGTTAACTATTTCTGTTCTTAATAAACAGGATGCAATTTTAAATCTGCTTTTATAAATTAATTATTTTACCCATTGAGGTTTTTCAAAATTAAACCAAGGACATTTTCATCACATTATTTTTTTCAACCTATTCTAAGTTTCTGTACTTGCAGTGCAGCGCACACAAATAAATGGGAAAATGTACATGCAAATTTGGCTAAAGTGACACTCAGGTAAACTTTTCAAATAATGAAATCTCAAA
Source organism: Geococcyx californianus (assembly GCA_013389885.1). Classification (NCBI taxonomy): domain Eukaryota; kingdom Metazoa; phylum Chordata; class Aves; order Cuculiformes; family Neomorphidae; genus Geococcyx; species Geococcyx californianus. The sequence goes on along the minus strand of VWPV01012077.1, from coordinate 10,367 downwards.
AATATATTCCCTAGATTTTATAGTATCTATTAAAACAAACAAACAAACAAAACAAGCCAGGCCCAAAACATATAATAGTTGCTCTGGTCACAAAAGCGGTTTCCTTTAAGAAAAGCACAGCACAGCACATTAACTAACAGGCATAAAATAATTCACAGTACATACAATATCAGAGGTTTACATACCATCAGGAAGGCAAGGAAAAAAGTGAGAAAGGAAGGCAAAAGAATAGGAAAAGATATGGGGAAAGGGACTACTAAAAAAGTACTGCATACTTTATGGGGTATGCAATATTTTAAAAATAAGTCTGATTTTATTTTTATGGACCTATTATTGTTGCAGAATAACCACAAACCAAAAGCATTTAAATTTTTCTACATTCATTCCCTCCTCCTGACTGCTTTTTTAAATTTTATTTTATTTCATAATAAGCAAAGTTACTAAATAGTAGAAAAAGTGGGAAATATATTCCCTAGAGAAATGTAGGCAGGAAGTTAAAGTTTTAAAGGTATCATCAGGTCTGATCTCCATGTAACCTGAGGCGTATATTTATTTATCAACAATTACATCACAGTTAATTCTTGAATTACATTACATTAAATAAGAACACCCAAACAGGTTAGGAGATGATGTTAATATTACCTTTGTAAAATGAGTGGGCAAAGCTCTGCTCAGGAATTAACTTGGCAAGGAATCCATGGTTCAAACTTGGGTGAGGGATAGATGGTATGACCACAACTGTGGAGAAAATCATGGAATCAAATGTGAGCCAGCTAGTATTCATGTGTGGCCTGGTCCACTGTGGATCCATGACGGATATCCTATCTCATTGAAACATGCAAATATGGTATTATCAACAAAAAATGCATTTCTAAAGGAAGAAAACAAGTTCTGTATCAAGAGATAGGAAACAGCATAGCCATCATTTGGGCACTTCAAGAGCAACATTCATGGGGAAAGAGAGACACAGATAGATAGACACACGAATACAGGCAAGACAATCATGGGTGAAATTGTTCACTGAAACTTGCAGTTTCTTAACGCAGAACCTTAACATATAACCAGGAAGGCACAAAATATTATGATTTCTCATAATTGACTACACTCATGTAATATATTTAAAATGGAAAGCCCATAAGCACATGGACTTCAAAAATTAAGTATAAGCAGTAAATTAAAACATCACGATGAATCATAAAATAATGAGTAAATGTAAATATGACACAAATTGAAACATAATCTCTACAAAGAATGAAACTCCATAAATGAAGAAATCAATTAAAAATCAGTACAAGAAGAAAAACATATATGAAGAGCTTCATGGACAAATCCAGTTACTGTTTTCACCTCTTTTAACACAGAAGGTAGTTATAACCAATCCAATCAGACTTGTAAAAACCTACTGAACTGGCAGTGTAAAATACTTGAAACAAAGCAGAGTAAAGTTTGGATCTCTAATTTCTGATCAGTTCTGATAGCTAACAGACTCCCTCTCTCATACAGGCTAGTAGAAACCACTAGTATTAATACAGATCACAAACAGTTCAGCCAAAAGAAGGCAATAGAAATGCTTCCATTTTATTACATTGTTTCAATAGGCTTTTAAATGCAGGTACCCAACACAGCAGCACTCCAAGCAAGTATACAGTCCTCTTTCACTATCCCTGCAAAAACCTCCTTATTCAAGCAAAAGAAGTTCACATGGGCAAACCCTTGTGCTTGCTGTTTATGTTTCATAGTATAAAGTTACAGATATCTGTCCTTAGTAACAAATAACAGATTCAGGAAGTTGTGTTGATCAACTATCTGGTACTTTACAGTTTTAACTCTATCAGGCACCCTGTTTTCTTTTAATTATATACAAGTTAAAGAAAAAAAAGGCATTAAAAAAGCAATCTGCAAATGAAAATTAATTATATCCTATTAGCAAACCTAGAGAATAACTGAAATCTGCCAATTGATCTGCCCAGAACTGAATGATTATAGAGGAAGAAAGCAGCAAGTAATTCCCTATTAGGATCTTAAGCTAGTGACTAAAAATACTTTGTAGTAAAATAATTACAGTCCTAAAAAAAAATCTGCATATCAAAATGAAAAATAACATTTGAAGAAAAATGTACCTGTACTTGTTGGTGAATTTATTTCTTGTCTGATATTTCTACCTGCCTGGCTCCCAGACCTTGCAGTTTCTCGTTGTGGTTCTAGTATATCGCGGTATTTGGAGACCATCAGAACGGAAATAAAGTAGACTACTGCCAAAGCTAAGAACTGAGCCTGTTTGCTATCATCCTGTGTTGGAGTAAAAGGAAGAAATTATAATATCAGACATTTCCACAGAATTTTCTGAGAAAATCATCACAAGGCTTTGTAAATAATATCTTTCTAAAATGTTAACATAGCAGTAAAAGGATTACACAGATTTAATGGATTTTCAGTGGAGTTCTATGCACACAGCATATATTAAGCACCGAATATTACAGGTAATTTGGCAATTACAGCAGTCTCTGAGACTGTGGAGTCCATGGGCTTTTCAGTCTAGAGGCCTGATTCCGCTTTAAGAGTGCTTTCAAGGCTTCTCAACATCAATGACAACTGACTTTTGCTGCCCCAAGGATGAGATTCCAAAAGTTCCTGCCACAAGAAGTTAAGGAGTACTGCTGCTGAGAGGGAAAACTAAGCTTGTTGATGCTTTTCTAGCTAACGCTGGATGCATAAACAGGCAGTTCCTGGTAGCATGTAAAAGCAGGAGGGATAAATCTTTGGGTTTCCTTCCAGCAATAAAACCCAGCTCGTACATTCTGACTTCTCTTTCAACAGCATTGCCAGTAGCAATCCTAGTTTTCCAAGGTAAAGTAAATGCCAAGGGTAAGTAAATGCCAAGGCCACAACACTTTTATTGTCTTCTTTTCCTCCTACCCCCAAAGTCTGCTGTTCTATGGCAACTCCTCTCTGTGGCGTAGGTATCACCCTGACTGAGCTTAAGTTGCTGTAGTTCAACTAAAATGTCTATTATTATTACTACGGTGTAAACCCCAACAGAACAGCATTAAGATGTCAGTCTCCATCTACTCCTTCACCTTTGTCTCAATTATACACGTATGCATTTTCTGTTACAAATCCAGTGCTTGCCTTCCATACTTTCTGGGTGTTACTCAGTTTGGCTTCATGCCTTTGCAATTCTTAAAATAACTAGGAATGCTCTTACTAAATTATTTCATATAAATGCCAGAAAAAAAATATTTTCCCTACTCCCATCTCCTCTAGTTAAAAAAAGAATAGGTGACAGAAGATCTCCACCTGAATTCAGTCTTGCTCTTTCAAGATGATCAGGTCATCCTGAAAGATAATTTTTTGTATGTGAAATTCTACTTTCTTTTCTTTAAAGCTATTTCTAAGTAGTAGAATTTAGGTGGAAGAAGTTTAAACATAACATATCTATTTGCATATATATCACAGTAATTCCTGTTATATTAATTTCAAAACCAAACAAACTGTGGCACATTTTTTTGCTAAAAACAATTTCAGATGAATCTGACAAACATTCTTATAAAAATTTATATATAGCATATGTATATATATATGTTTAGCAGAAATAAAAATTGACTTGATAAAACAATTTGCTGCAGTTTTGAAATTCTTAAAATAATTCTTCCTCCTGCTCTTGTTGGACAAATAGCTGACACCTTTAGTAATACAGTTTTAATCAATGCAGACCATAACTGATCTATTCTAGCTGTAATTATGGGGTTAATATAAGATCAAGTCTGATTGTTAAACACAATTAGCTACTATTCTCAAAAAGCCCACCAGAACGATTTTAAAGTGCAGAAGGTGGCTTGTAGTTACAAAGCCACAGGCAGATGGTTTGCAGATAATATATGAACTATAACACATGAAGGATATTTTTAATTCTAGTACAATCAGAATCTCTTTCAAAATATGTGATGATTTTGCAAAAGAAAGAATTACAGCACATATTACTCACCACATCACGAAAAACAACTGCTCGTAGACGATTAATATCAACATCCTGAAGAAGCCTATCAGGGTCTTTTATAGGAGAAAGATTTCCAGGGACATTTTCAAGGGGAGTCTAAAAATAAAAGTAGTGAGATCTTTTTCCCTCCCAAATATCAAAGCATTTGTATTCAAATCTTAATTTGATACCTTTTTTTAGCTATTGCATCAATCTTAGATGCTTTTTTCTTACCAATATACTTCCAATATATCACAGAGACAAGGGTTCTAGAAATGAAGCAACATTTTGAATTATTGTTTTCATACTTACTATTTAGTTATAGTTTAACTATTTAGATATAAATAATTACATCTTCCCAGTACCTCAGAACAACTGTATCTCTTTCCAGAGTTAAGATAATAATTTGCACACAGAAGAGTATTTCAGATTAAAATACCTAAATACATAAAATTCTCCTTATGCTGATTTGCTTTGCACTGAATGTGATAACATGGAGAAATGTAATATTTTGGTGAGATTTACTGAATTAATATCATGAAAGGAGCTGTTCGTAAATGCTTTCTGAAAAGGACTTTAGAAAAGAAAAAACATCTAATTTAATAATGAAAATAATGTAGCAGTTAAAGGAATCCTTTACATCATACAAAGCAGTATATTTTAGTCATGGGCTGTGCTAAATTCCTAGAAATTTTAGCTTTAGGACTCCCAAGCTGTAAACAAGTTAAAAATAAAAAGATGAACAATGAATTAATGAAACTGGGAAAACTAAGTTTCTTTCCTAAAATCACTAAGAAAACCCTGATGTTAATATGTATGGAATGGTCTTTTGAAGTTACTGGGACTAAAATGTTCCACTAACAAAGATGTGTCTGCAGGATTACATCAAAACTGCAAGTGCCTTGGCAGATTAAAAAGCTATGCAAGGGTATATGACAGATGTGAGTAAGGGGGCTTGCTCTTTGAAGTAGAACAAGCAAGAGTGAAAAAGCTGTTTAAAGTTGCTTCAGCCATACTATTGCATTAATGTTTTCTTGTTTCAAATAAATCCCCCCTCAGATAGTTTATGCCAGTTATCAGAAAAAAACTAAGCTTTTTCCAAATACTTGAGAAGGCAGTTACAATTATTTTCTGATCCTGAGCAGTTGTAGAGACTTTGCTGTTAGTTGCTGAGATTGGTTTACCTTGGTTGCTGCTGCTGCAGTTACACCCTGAAGAGCTTCTTGAGTTTTACTGCTGATTAATGATGTCTTGTTCACTCTCTCTCTCTGCCTTTGCCGACATTCTAAGCAGTTTCTCACAGCCACACAACACACTAAAAAGACGTAATAAAAATGCTACAAATTAGAAGATTTTATCATCATTATATTCAGGACATCATTTAGCAATCTGTGCATCTAGTTTGATATGTCAACAACCACATCCAAATACTAAGTGCAACACATTTCTCACAGTAAACTCTGCTACTGCTAAGGAAGCATTAAGGTGACTTATTCATTTCATTCTTTCTAAAATGTTTTATTTCTTTTTAAATGTATATATAACTGCTATGTCACTATATTAAAATAAGAAAGTTATTAGCCCTTGAACTACAGCTTTCATATTATTGACCAGTTACCAACACTCCAAACATGAAATTATTTATGCACAGCTAGAACAGGAAAAAAATTAGTGGCTGGTACTTTAGAATCTGATGAAAACTGAATATTGAGAATTAACCACAAGTTTTAATGAGCAGTATAATTATCAATAATAAGTCATAATAATAATAATAGGACAAAATCTGAGTACAATAATTATTCATCTTTTGAGAGATGAAAAGGTATGTGGGACATAAAATTTTGCACACCACATGAGGGTCAAAACACAATGTTCAAATGGTAAAGTGACATAGTTTGCATAGAATAGTTTGAATTATCCATAACTTTTTTCAATTTCCTAAATTAATTGTAACAGTATACAGCAGTAAATAATGAAGAAAAGTGTCAGACTGTTGCAACATATATTAAGGTCTACAAAATCTGCACATGCATTCCTTGCTTTTACTCTTAAATCGCCCACAAGTAGCCTTCCAAATCCATGGAGACTTGGATAAAGAAATTTGTAACAGGCAGACAGCAAAGCAGATTTAAGAAAAAAAATATTCTACATTAACTTACTTATATTTAATATTTTTTTACTCCCTCAAAAATATACACAACTTGAAATACAGAAGAAAGAACCATTTCAGACACATCATTTTAACACTTAGCATTTTAACTTTTAATATTTTAACAGTGTGTCAAAGTGGACAAGAAGGCAAATAGCATCCTGGGTTGTATTAGAAAGAGTGTGGCCAGCAGCAATAGGGAAGGGATCATCCCAATATACTCTTCACTAGTGAGCCTGCATCTTGAATCTTGTGTTCAGTTTTGGGCCCCTCACTAGAAGAAAGACATTGAGGGGCTGGAGCGTGTGCAGAGAAGGGTGACAGAGATGGGGAATGGTCTGGAGCACAAGTCTCTGAGGGAATTGGGGCTATTTAGTCTGGACAAAAGGAGGTTGAGGGGAGATCACCTGAAAGGGGGTTGTAGTGAGGTGGGTGTTGGTCTCTTCTCCCAAGTAGCAAGTGACAGGACAAGAGGAAATGGCTTCAAGTTGCTTCAAGGGGACATTTAGGCTAAATATTTTTTTTGCTGAAAGGGTTGTCAGGCATTGGAACAGACCACCCAGAGAAAGTGAGTCACCATCCCCGGAGGTATTTAAAAGATGTGTCGATGTGGTGCATGGCTTAGTGGTGGACTTGGCAGTGTCAGGTTAATGGCTGAACTTGATGACCTTAGATGTCTTTTCCAAACTAAACTATTCTGTAATTCTGTGATTCTGTAACTTATTCTTGTGCCTGAATTGAATCAACCTTGAAACAGCATCAAATCAATAACAAATGAGATTTCTGTCCTATCACATCATAGTCAGTACAAGTTCTTTCCTACATGTGTCAATATCTGATCCAGCTTTAGCTCATTGATCTGTAAGTAATTATTTAATACATACTGTCTGTAGACTTACCAAGCCTTAGGCACTGTCGCATTAGGCCTCCTGAAGACATATTTTTTTCAGCTTCAATTTCACTAAAATTTAGAGAACTGGCAAATACTAGTACATCAACCATTGCCATCAAACGGCTGAGAAAAGTTACTGCTGTCTCTGCTGACATTCCTTGTGTCACTTCAATATTTTCCAATTCAGTCTTTAAAAGGAGATAATTGAATTAAACAGTTTGAACACAACTGCAATATAAAGACAGCACATACACATACAAATCTGTATTGTTATGATTAATGACAAACACATTGAAAAGTTATTTTAAAATATCCTACTATTACCATTAACATAAAGCGTGAGTGAAATTCAAATTAAGACAGCATGAAGAGTGAGAAAATTATTTATATCGCATGCTGTAATAGATATGAAAAAGTAATATAAATGAGAAAATTATCAGCAGTTACATAAAGTATGACCAGGTAGTAAAACAATGCACAGTATATAAGGGTGCAATGTATTCTTACATTAATCCATAGGCTAAGCAAACTGACAGGTAACAGACGAAAGTAATTACATTCTGTATAGCTTGCACATTCCTTTAGACGAATAAGTAAATGTGAGGATGGAAAGGGAAAAGCTGGACAGTTTTTTTCCCATTTTTAAGAATTGATTGTTCCTGGGAAAGTTTACACCACATAGGAACCTGCCAGAGTCTTAATTCCCCTTGTGATCCAAAGACAGTAGGTTTACTTCCTCACCATAGCAACGGGGGAAGTAACAACGTGACAAGTTCTAAGGCCTGCAGCCCCCATTTCCCAGAGGATGGCCAGTTTTTCCTAAAGTAGCGTTGGACTCGCCTTCATGGTACCCCACAGAAAAATGCTGAATGAGCTCAGTATTTATGAAAGCTAAAAGAAAGTCAACTTTTTTTCTCCCAAAGGATACTTAGCTGTCCAGAGTCATGTTTTCAAACGCATTCAGGTGTCTCACAGTGCAGATAAGTGAGTAAGCAGTAAGTTTTATTTTAAAAACAAGTATCTGTTTAAAGACTTTTACTTCTGGAGCTAGGCAAGGATGAAAATGAGATTTAGTACTTAACTGTGTCCACATTTATACGCCTGAATACTACTTTAAAAATTGTTTACAGATGACTGATTCTTATTGTCAACAGTATTTCAGATCACAGGGCTTTTCTGAACACAGAGCTCAGTCTCTGTGAAAAGTATTATTTCCGTTGTGTTTGTTTATTCTTATTCATTTGCTTAGATATGTCTAAAAAAATAAAAAAATGTTTTGTGCTACTAAGGCCATTTCCTTCCAAAGAAAAAGAAATAAAGAAAAATAAAAAATCCTTTATTTCCAGACTTCTAAAAATTTAGTATCCTCATTCGTGATTTACATCAAATATTACGAAAGAGTCGTCTGTGCCAAAAAGTACTAAGGAAACAACTGTTTTGAAAGATGAAGGATATAATGTGGTATGTTAACCACGATGATAGAAAGATTTTCATTTAATTTATTTTAAGGATGTAACATGTCAGTTACATGACTGTGTCTGGAAGGGCTGTCATCTGTTTGATCTCCCCAATAATAGCAGAAAAATGGTAAAATGACAACTCTTAGAAGAACTATTTCCAGCCTATATTCTTTAGCCAGATCTTCCTTGCTTAGTGTGTGCTGTATTCCTAGGTTTTGGAAAATTAAATTGCTGGTTTTTTTCTAACAGACTGGAACATCATTTTTGAAAGCCCTCATTCAAAGAAAATATATTTGTGAAAATCTATAGCTGTAAGTCTGCTATAAAAACTCATAGGTGGAACATCAGGCTTGCTATCAGCTATTGACTGCCTGCTGTTGATTCAACTGTGCTGCATCAATCATATTCTTAAACCTTCTCAGAATAGCTATCGCTTTTTTTTGCAAGTTGTATAATAAATCCATTTTATGTAACACTTCAGTGTATTTTACTAAGATTTTTGCAAACTTTGAATTGGAAATAAAATAAAACATCTCCCTTTTTACAAATCTCCCTAAAATTCTGCCAGATAGAAGAAAAAAAAGAGTTATTTTTTTTACAGAAAAACTTACCGTGAGTTCTACCTGTTAAATACAGCACGCATATTCTAATGTATATTCTAATAGCATTTAAAATAAGCTCCATTGTTAATCAAATGCCTTCAGGTATTAGTAATATTTCAGATTGGTGTAGCTCAAAAACTCATTAAAACATGAAATGATCAACATTTCAAGACTACTTAGCGTACTTTAAGAGCAGTAACAAGTCTCTCATACAATTAACACATTCAGAGTTAAAGAGCTCAAAGGTTTTTCTATTAGCGGCCAAGTTTATAACTTAAATTAGTTCACAGACCTGCCTGCCTTCAGTTGGCAGCTAACAGTAATCATCATACTTGACAATGCATTAAGTTACTTAAATAAAACATATTATGAGAAGTTAACCATTGCACCAAATATATTCCTATTCACATCCTACTATAAGATATCAGAAATTAATAATAGTAAAAAAGCCAAAATATTAAATGATCAAAATTAACATATTTTTGAAAATGCAAAAAACTGAAACTTACAGCAGCAATACTAACCTTAGAACCCTGGACATGCAACAGACAAAACAGACAACAGATCACAACAATAAAAGAAAAAGAAAATTATTTAAGTTAACTAAAAATACAATGTAAAATTGAAACAAATTAGTATCTTCGAATTATACATTTGTTTAATTTACAATTAGAACAGCAAAACATTTCAGCTCAGCATGAACATTTGAAAATAAAGACTTCTAAGAGATAGCTGTGCTCAAGAAAATGGTAAATCACGTAAACACTGATTCTTCCAAACCAATGTACATCTTTTATTTAGCATATAGAGCAATTTTATGAAGCAATGTAAACCAAAGTAATGTTTTCATTGATTATACAGAAATAAAATGAGCATTTTATAACAAGCCATTCCACTTAAATGCAAAAAAGTATTAATCTTTTTATGAGGAGGAAAATATGTTTAAAATGTATGACAAAACAAATGTAAAACACAAAAAGCAAACTAGTTCTTCATGCATAATACTCCTTCCTTTGAAGCAACACATAGTTCATTATATGTATTACATTTGGGTGTGATTTTTTCAACCCAAACCAATATCATACTCGATATTTGAGTGCTTTTGAACTACAGAAAAAAAAACCCTGAAGTGTCACTAAGCTCCTGGGACTGAGTAGGTCTTCAAATTTTAATGGTCACAATTAAACAGCTGTGTAAAATTTTTAAGTTTTAATTTTTTAGATAGAAGCACAATGGGCTAGGAACTAATCCCTCAGTTTTCACTTAAAAAAAGAAAAAGAAACTGAAT
>VWPV01012076.1:0-15292 GCA_013389885.1 Geococcyx californianus | reverse complement strand
CTCAACATCCTTCCTAAACTGGATTCTTCTTGGATTCTTGCTGAAGTGCAGTATTATAACTTCTCAAGGCATAAAAATACATTTGTGACTAGTGTTTCTTCAGCGCGTAAACCCCAGTGGACTGCATGAAACATAGCTCAGCAGAGCTTTATTGGGCTCCGTTGTCCACCTTTGCTTAGCCTCTTATCTCTTGATGTGTCTGACTTGCTTTGATTTTACTGTCTCTCTCATAAGTATTCATTGCTCTTGCTATTCCTACTCTTTGGGACAGCCTTTCTTTCCCTCTACATCTCCTCTGTATCTTCTGGAGAACAACATTTCTACTTCAAGGTTTTCTGTTCTTTGAACAATATTTGTACATGATGGAGAAGATGCTGCACCTCAAGATTATGTGAGTGACTAGAGAACAAATGTTATGAAGAGTGGTTGGGGCAACTGGGTTTGTTTAGTCTCGAGAAGAGGAGGCTGAGGGGAGACCTCATTGTCGTCTACAACTGCCTGAAAGGAGGTTGTGGTGAGGTGGGTGTTGGTCTCTTCTCCCAAGGAAAAAATGATAGGACAAGAGGAAATGGCCTCAAGTTACACCATAGGAAGTTTAAATTGGATATCGGGAAGAATTTATTCACCGCAAGAGTTGCCAAGCATTGGAACAGGCATCCCAGGGAAGTGGTGGAGTTGCCATCCCTGGAGGTGTTTGGAACATGGATGTGGTGCTTAGGGACGTGGTTTAGTGGTGGATTTGGCAGTGTTAGGTTAAAGGTTGAACTCAATGATCTTAAAGGTCTTTTATAACCTAAATGATTCTGTGATTGCGATGTGTGTACGTGTAATCAGGTGACAGATGATAAGGTGGATACTGGGGCATCTGTCAAGGGGGAGTAGAAATACGGCCTTGCAGCTAGGGTGTGCTCCTCATCGGGGCTTTGTTGGTCCCAGGGCTGCAGCAGAACGCGCATAGATCTTGACTTGAGACAAGGCCTGTTGTGGCGCTTACAGGCGGTCAGTGGGTGAAGCTGCTGAGCTGTCTCCGACTACTGAAATGAATGGACTGTGAGGGAAGCCATAGCTATTCATCGAAATCCATAAGGCGCAGGTGGGAGGGTGGTACAAGAGGTAACAGGAGGCCTTTTAGAAAACTCTTGCTCTTTTTCTAGTGATTTATTTTCAGTTTGTGGTATTTTACATAACCTGCTCTTTCTTTTTTTTTGACTCATAGAACACTTTGCTTTGCCTTCTATGTGACTGCTTTAAAATTCTGCGCAGAATAAAATGAGTTTGTTCACAAATGTAGTATTGAGAATGGGGGGAAAGAGCAGGCACACGTTTTCTCTGCTGCTGCAATCATAGCTTGCCAATCTACAGGAATACTTTTGTTTCAAATTTTTGTTCGGAAGAATAATAGCATGTTCCAAAGGGTACAACTGATGCATTTGTTCAGCTCACCTGGCAAACCTCCTAACTCATCAATATGTCATCACCATTTTGATTTCCAGTACCTTTCAGATGTTTAAAAAACCTTTGCCTACTATTCTTATACTAAGCCTATATATTAGTTAACTTTTTGAACCTGTTCTATCATGTCTTGGAAAATTCATTATGAAAGCTGTGACTTAGTGTTTTGTGATGCACTTGGCTGCCAAAAATAGGCTCTGGGAAATAGATACCATAAGGAAAGCAAAAATTAAAAAGGAAAACATTGAAGGCTGTGGATTTTAAAATATATACGATTATATGTTTCTTAGATGCCTTTTGACCGATTAAAAATAAAAATAAGATTGGAACAAAGCAAGCCTTTAAAAGTGTGCCTGCAGTTCCTCTTCTCCAAGTAATTGAATACAGGATTTCTTCCCTAACCCTGTTCCAGCAAGAATATGCACTGCTTAGGTATTCATTTCAGTGGCATTGACAAAACTGACAATATAATTGACCTAAAAAGTTCTGGATTTCCTGTTAATGCACTTTAGAAATGTACATCAACTACAAAAAAATCATTTCTATCTACATTTCACTTGATTTCCATTTTCAAGAAAGGAGGTTTCATCATTATTATTCTATTTGAATAGCACTGATATCTTGAGAGATGGAAGGAGACTTCTATTGTATGCAGGAGTACTTTATTTCGATATTTTCTTTGTCTGATTATACATGATAAACACACATTAGTGACATTCTGTGCATGTTTTGAAGATAAATGGGATATCTCTTTAAACCGTTTCTGACACTTCCTAACCTGTGGGCTTAATGGCATATTCTTTCTTTGATTCAATAATTTGTCTGTCAAAAAAGCTGTGCTGACATTCTCGTTGTTGTGGGACTGAAATGGAAAGAAATCTCTTATCTTTAAGATAATTTTTGAAAAATCGAGGCGAACATTTTAGGATAAAAATGTTTTAAAAATGATTTCAGTTGGAAAAAAAGATATAAGTGTTGACATTATACCAACTGCTAGATGGCAAGTGATAAAAGGAAGAATGTTATCTAAAACTCCAAGTCCCCTTGAATTAATTAGGGAATGTGTGAAACCTTAGAAATGAAGACAGTTTCTACTACTATGCCTTGCATAAGTATGAATTCTGTCAAATAACTGGTAACTTTTAAAATAATGATCTATAGATGCAGCAAAGAGAGTTTGGTTTGCCAAATCTATGTATCTTCTTGCTGTAAGGCAAATACATACATATATACACAAACACACAAATGAGCACGTCCTTGGGCAGGCACATGGTCTGTGTGTGTAGTGATACCTGTGTGAATGGACTGCTTGCTGTCTAGCTACAATTATCTGTTTCCTAGGGTCACAGAGTGGTTTGGGTCAGAAGGGACCTCAAAGACCATCCCGTCCACCCCCTGCCATGGGCAGGGACACCTTCCACTGGGTCAGGGGGCTCCACGCCCCATCCAACCTGGCCTGGAACACCTGCAGGGATGGGGCAGCCACCACTGCTCTGGGCAACCCCTTCCTGTAGAGAGGGCTGGTTCAGGCAGGCCACGTAGAAACCTTTCTGATTTCTCAGCACGGTCCTTTCTTAGCTGAGGGTGTAACGGGGAACATAAGTGACATAAGCTCTGCCTGAAACAGAAATGCTCTCTCCTTGAACCTCTGACTCTCCAGTTTTAATCTGATGAAGAAACACAGACAAATATTAGACACCAGGGGGTCCAGCAGTGTTACATGATTGTGGAAGCTGCTTTCTCTTTGAACCTCATGAGCCAAGTCTGAGTTGTGTCTGCTGGGCAGTATTTTTAGGGGTGTGACAGATGGAGCAATTCTAATAGTTTTGAACTTGAACTATTATGTTTTTATGAGAGGTAGTTTAGGCTATAAGGCTCCACAAGAGAATTAACTAATTCCAAGCATCTGATTAAACACTCAGGTCTTCCTCACGTCATTGTTTTCCTTGCATTTCATTTTTGCTAACAAGCGCTACACAGCACCTTTTCCAGAGTCAAGGATTCCTCCGAGCTCCTGTCAAATGTGCCTCGGGCTGGGTGGCTGACTAACAGGGATTGATCATGCACAGGGTGTCCGCCTTAGTTTGCTTTTCCTGATGATTGGTCTTGTCCCAGTGACGTTATAATTGTGAAAGGCTGACCTGGTGACAGTAGCCTATAAAGTTTCGATTTGAGGCTGAAGCTCTTTGTTCCTCGATGCCTGCAAGTGCTGGCAAGCTCCAGTGTGTTTTGAGATGCTTGTCACCATGGTGGAATTGGGGGAACTCGGCTGGTTTAAATTTATCAGCTAGCCAGCAGACCTGCTGGCGCAACATGTGGAGTTGATAGGGGGGGAGCAGAAGTGATGTAGACCTGTTGTGAATTAAGAGAGAGGAATAACAGAATGATCTGGAGTCGCCCTTTTTAAGATTCGTAACAAGCAGAGTGGCCAAACTCTTCCCTAACTGTGCTGAAAGGGAGAGACACAATACAGTTTTAGCAACAAACATAAGACAAAAACCTCTCCCTCAAATACTTCTTAACCTCAAAAGAATCCCAACAACCAAAAACCCAAAAAAAATGTAAGGACTATGTTGATCTAAAGGAATCCAGGGAGGTAGAAATCAGAACTTTATGCAGTCAGCTTTTGAAACTTGTATACCCTGCAGCTGCCACTGCTGGAAATTCTAGAATAGTGATGGTGCTTTCTAAATCACCTCTTGACAGCTCTTGAGGGGAACCCCTTTGGTCAGTCTCGGTGGAAAGGTAGTCTTTCTTCCTGTGCTTGCATGGTTGAAGAACAGTTCTTGGAATATCCTAGGTTATCTTGAGGTCTAATCAAATAATTCACAAATAAGTGAAATTCACAAATTTAGAAATTTTGAGACGTGTATTGCCAGTTTGATACTCTATTAAATGTTTCTTAATTTAATAGCAATTTTCCTGAGTGTACATTTATCTGTGAGTTGAGATGCTCTCAATTAGTCAATATTATATGTTTTACATGATGTATATTGTATATCGTATTATACATATAAAATTTATCTCAATTTGTGATATATTTAAAATAGGAGGATATTTGCAGGAAAGATGTTTGCAGTTTTCTTACTTTTAAAAGGAGATTTTCCTCATAGCAACACAGAATGTAAAACCTGTGGCCATATTATGAGATTCCATTGGCCAATTCTGTAATTGTTCATAGCCTTTTGGGCAAGCTCAGTACCGTATTTACATATGCTGTGACTTTTCCTTCACAGCTCTTTTCCATCCAGCTTGAATGAAGTCTCAAGTCTGAGTAGTCTGGAAAAGAGAGTTACAGATGTGATACCTGGAAAAAAAGGTGGTAGGTTGCTTTCTTGACAGTGGTGAAAGTTGTGCCCGAACTGAAAAATTGAGTTCAGCGTGCTATCAGCATAAATAATCAAATGTTTACGTTTCCAAGGTCTGACATCACAAACGTAACTAAGGATGGGATCAACGTAGATATTATTGTAAATTTATCTCTCTTCTCAGCCTGAACCAGAGCTGGTGGTGTTAGGTTATCATCAATATGAAACAGTAGCAGTTTGTGTATTAACGTCCTTTGGAATGAGACAAAAGATGCCGATCTGATTGTGTATTAAACC
The DNA here is from genome assembly GCA_013389885.1 of Geococcyx californianus. NCBI lineage: Eukaryota > Metazoa > Chordata > Aves > Cuculiformes > Neomorphidae > Geococcyx > Geococcyx californianus. The sequence continues at coordinate 10,235 of VWPV01012076.1, read as the reverse complement.
TTAAGCTGTTATTGCAGCGGTGTTAACAGATTCCATTGATGTGAAACGGCCTGTGCAGGATTGACTGCTCTGTCTGTGCACTAACCAACTGATGAAGTAGTCAAATAAAATGATCACTCATAGATCCCTCAAAGCAGGAGTGGGGAGGGGGGAAAGAGGGAGGGGGAGCTCCGCACAATAAACAAAGCAAAAGCACTCAATGCTTTTCAAAGACTTATAAATATTTAATAATCATTTGTCTATGGCCAATCTAGAAAAAGAAATCTTTAAATAGACTGTTCTAAAGGCCAAAACCTGAATTTTAATGTAGGTGGTTTGAAGTACATGGTACTTAGTCTGGCTTTTCCTTGGATGTGAAGGCAATGTTTTCCTTGGGCAGGGTGTGAGTCTTTCAAAATGAAGATGTGATAACTGTAGGCAGATTCGGATGTTTGGTGTAGCAAAACAGTGCTGCGTGAAACACTGGTAAAATAATTGTAGCCTGGTTACTTTCATTTTGACTGAAGGTGAACCTCAGCTGTGTGATTAAAAAAACCCCTGAGTCTATATATAGATATTTATTGAAAAAAGGTGTGAAAAGGGATGCTCTCTAACAAAATCAGCAAGTTTGTAGGAAGTGCCTTTATTCTCCCCATCCTTTCTCCTAGGTCATATCAGTGAAGGCACCTGATTCAAGTATCCCCTTGGATGAACCTCTCGTATCTCACACCAGCCAATTTCGACAGTCTAAGTGCTCAAATTGAGCCATTTTGTTCTCTGTAAAATAAACCCAGACCCATTATGCGTAATTTTTCATTCACACACCCCTCCCCTTCTCTACATTTTCTCCCTCCTTCCCTTACTACAGCTCTCTGAATGTAGAGTGGCGACATTGTGAGGAGCAGTGTTTTCACTCCAGGCATGTCAACTTCAATCTGCTGCGATTTGGTGTGAAATCTGTGCCATGGTGTGGGGCAGAAAGGTCAACCCCCCCATAATTGATGTTGCTTATTCATCTGCTTCCCGTGTATTTTTCTCTCCACACACTGGCCTTTGTTTGGATAAATTGTTTGAAGATTTACTGTAGTTCTTAAAGCCTGAGAAGCGGCTCCTGCTGTACAACTTCAGTGTCCCCGCTAGGCAGGAGGCTCAGCTAGGATGACACATAATGGCATTTAGACAGAAAGATCTTTTTTTCCCCAAGACAAAACGTAGAGGACATCTTCTGGCATAACAATTAAGGCAATTTTCAGACTAATTTACTATGGAATCGCTTTGTACAGTCCCCTTGTACAGTGATATTTAATATGTTAATTGCCATTAAAACCTGAAATATTATTTTAAAGGATTCATAGACTGCAGCAAGTTAGGGTGTATCTGGAGAGGGTGAGGAGGCAGGGATGGAGAAGAAAGAAACTCTTAATGAATGTGATGGTTTGAATTCCTTTCAGATGGCTAAGGAAAACCCCCAATGATCACGAAGAATCTGGATGCCATAATTTATTGCGTTTTGGGCCATCAGCCTTTGTTCTGCTTATGTTGGCAAATGGCATCATTGGAGGAAGGAAAACAAAAAGTGCTGTTTAGACTCTTGGAGGGGTTTAGTGGAGATCTGAGAATAAGTTTTAGTAAATTTAATAATATTAAAATTCCATGTGTTTTCAGATTTCCAGAGAAGACACACGTAAACATTTGACCCCTGTGGAAATAAATACAAGGACATAAACCTACAAACTTTAAAGACTGCCTGTGTCCTTATGTCCTGAAAAGGGCATGTAATTTACTGAAATAAATCCTTAAAAATAGGAGAAATACTTGCTTCTTTAGCAAAGAAAAGAAGGAAGAGGCTTTATCACCTAGTAATCCTGCCTGTAGATTGAATAAAATAGTTTGAAATCATTGTTTTGATTCCCATTGACTGAAGGCTAGAGTAGCTTTATTGGTTAAGCTGTTAAATCTACTGTGGTTTAAACACTGCTTTTTTCCTGCTGCACCTTGCTTCGGTTGACCTTGAAATGCATTATCTCATCCTTTTTTTATTTTTCTGAAGAAAATGTCTATTGCATCAGATAATTTGAAGCTGTCTTAAAACACTGAATAAATATGCTTTACTACTATTCTTCTAATCTTTTCAAGGATGATATTAAAGTATAATCCATGAGTATTTCTGCTGTGATCTACTGGTTGTTGCACTCTCCTCTTGGGAATTCACTGAGGAGGCTCTACCTGCAACCAGGAAGCAGAGTTTGAGATGTGTGTGACACTGGGAATGCGTCTTTGGTTTAGTTATAGAATGCAAATGGGAAAACACCCAGCATTTTTTTTACCTAAGGTGGCCAATACAGGGCAATGTGAAGATATTAGAATTGTGAAAAATCATAATTTTAAATACAGAATCATGGATGAAATAAAATCCTTTTTGAATTGGAAGTAATTAACAGTAAAATTCTAATAACTGAAGGGTTATAGAATGTTCATTCCTTAGGATCTAGAGCAGCTTTATGGTAGCGCATGCAACTAAAAGCATAGCTCTCATGCAACCCTACTGGTTTCATCCCAAGATTCATTCTGTTCATGAACTAAAAAATCTTAGCAGCTGCTTCTTCAGCTCAAATATTTTTACTGCAACATTTTTTTATATGAATTCCTTGCTTTGCAATATCTTCTTGTTATATGTCTGTCATAATGAGTTTATATTAAAAGGGTACGCAAACGTTCTGATTATAAAATTTGTACATATCTTAGCACTAGCCGTGGCATTTATTTTATGGATTTGACATTTCTGTATATTATTATTAGTCAGGTTTTGTTTGTGCTCATTCTTTAAATTAAAAATGCATGTGATTAACTGAAATCTTCTAAAAAATACCCCCATGTCGTCTGTCATTTTTAAGGTATGCGTCAATAATTGAAATTTCACTTCCTTTTTATTCCTTTTAAATAATACACACGCAGGCTTGGATGTATGTGAAACTGTATTTTGAATAACAGTAAATCTGCGACACAGACCTTGGTAGAAAAACAACGAAACGTTTCACACAGCTCCACCCATTCTGACCATCAAAATATGGGTGCAAAGGATCTACAGCACTGAAAAAATAAGAACACATTTCTTGTTTATTTATACATATGTTCCTTTTTGAAATGGGGTGAAGGATCATATCATATCTTAGACATCCACAAGCAAAAGTTAAATGAAACACTTAACAGAAATTACCCTTTCTTTAGCTTCCTAGCTGCTATAATCCAGGCTGTTCTCAACTCTTTTAATAGTCATAAAAGTTTTAATTTATTCACGTTGTTCTTTCTGCCAAACTTGGAGCATAACCTTGCAGCGTAAGGCTAATTTCCTCTTCTTTTTTCCACTTAGAAGTGTTTGGAAAACCTTAAAATGTACTATCTCTTTGCAGGGTGTATGCCTTTCCTGTCAGCTGAAGATGCAATATTTGTATTTATTTAGGATTGGTTTTAGTGCAGTGGCAGCTGTAATGCAGGGACAACTGCTTCTTGTATACTTTGGGGGAATGTGCTATAGGGGATCTATCATTCTGATGGCCTCGGCTGGATGTTTTACCAGAGTTCTGTTTGCTTAAAACTTTGAAGTGTTTCGGAGCAGGCTTGGATTAACAAGAGAAATAGAAATACAAAGCGTTCTGTAATGTAGGTGACTTGGTTTTCTTATGAGCAGCAGTGTCAAAAAAACTGTACAGCTCCCAGGTCTACAAAGCACAGATTTCATGTTCACTGTTGTGCTCTATTGTTATGTATTTGTACCCACCTTTGCTTTTTGCAACTAATGAGTATGAGGAACATGCAGAGGGTTTTTTTTCCCCCACAGACTGTTCAGACCTAACGTTTGCGGAGAAGAAAGATTCTACATTTTGACGACAAGACGAAATGGCCTCAAGTTTGCACCAGGGGAGGTTTAGACTGGACATTGGGAAGAATTTCTTCACCGACAAGGTTGTCAGGGATTGGCACAACTGCCCAGGGAGGGGGTGGAGTTGCCTTCCCTGGAGGTGTTTAAAAGAGGGGTAGATGAGTTCCTTAGGGACGCAGTCTAATGATGGACTTGGCAGTGGGAAGTGCATAACCTAAATGATGCTATGATTCTAGGGGAAGCTGGATTTTGGAGGAAGGTTTGCTAGCGATAGGAAGAATAGATTAAATGTTTGTTTATTTGTTCATTTGTTTATTTATTTATTTATTTGTTTGTCTATTTATCTTATTTATTTATTTGTTTATAATAGGTTTTATCCATTGTACGTAAGTATATGGGAGTACAAATTTGCCCTGTAGTCAGAAACCATAGTAAATATGGAGACTAGCTGAATCCCTAAATTGTGAATTTTTAAGACTTTCTAAGTAATAAATATACTTTATGGCATAATTTGTGATGCCTGTGTAATAGTAGTCCAAAACTTGTCTACTAATTAGTCTTTGTAATTCCTATCAGTTGTGTGAGTGCTAGATCAGTTCACATTGAGATGGCTTCTTACTTCACATACATTTATGCCCAACTGGTATTGCTAGTAGTGAGTCCGTTGTTTCCTTGGGAGCAGGATTAGTCATATTTGTTTAAATGATGTATGAATTTGGCACTGGTGAAAAGCGCCAGACTGACAGCTGTTGGAAAGTGAGCTCCTGCATTTCTGTGGAACAGAGAACAGAACTGGTTTGCTTTACTGGTGTACCTTTTTCCTGCCCTTGGACACATCACTGCTAATAATTACACAACTTGAGTTCTCCAAGACCATTTTGAACCTGTTGTCTGCTTTGAATGTGATGGCAAACTGCCAGATCAATTCACTTGAAATGAACCTTCTCACCGGCAGCTGGACCAGGACAACATAAAATACATTCACTTTGTCCATCCAATAACCTTCAGTTATACATTAAGAGAGTTTAACCTGCTGCAGTTCTGCTTCCTGCTGTTCCTTCCACATCCCTCAACTGCTTAACCATGGGACTGTGCTAGAGTCAATCTGAAGCTGAAAGGAGGAGGAGGTGAGGTCAAAGTAAAAGCAGAAAATAAGAATATAAGAGCGTAGCAGTCTGGATTCAGATTGGTTTAATTATTCTGACACTGTAACATTGCAGATCCGTGGTCTGAGCTTGACTTAAACTTATAATTTCGGGTGAAAATTTCTAATGTTGAAGTCCAAAGACACCTAGGTCGGCTGTGTCATCCTGAAATGAGTAAAAATAATAAAGCCTTATGGAATCTTACAGAAAAATGTATTTCTTCCAGGTTTTTCATTTTATATTGAAACCCATACGGTACTGAATTATGAAAAAGACCCTTGAATTATTTTGTATGTGTGAGGCAGTTATATTGAGTGCTTTGCATTAAGCTTGCTTGTTGTAGTCCAGCTATGTTTTCAAAAAGTTGGGTCCATCTGTGTGTGCTTGTTGGCTTCTTTTTTCCCCATTTTAAAAATCTCACCCTGAATGAGTTTTGTAAATATTCAGTCTTGACTTCAGCTTGCATTGCGGTGTCATCAATTATGACAGACTCCTGCCTCTTCCCTCCACTCTTCATCTTTTCCCTGTCAAAATGCACCCTTTGGCAGAATATTTTTCAAGGGCTAAATGTGAGTCTGAGAGAGTCACTGTCAAGGTATTTTTCATAATTTCAAAAATATTTTTCTCTGCCTCTTGTTTATAATTACCTCTTGGAAACTTCAAATTGAAATGTTTCTTTACTGGCTTTTCTTCATGTGCACAACCCTACTGTGACGGCAGGGCAGATTTGAAGGTTATTAATGTATTTTCATCCTTTGGGAATGGGAGAGAAGAAGGGAAAAGACTTATGGCATAGTATATATAATATATTCCCCCCTAACGCCACCATCTCAATAAATACTAAAGATTTTATATGAATACCAAAAACTGGTCTGATATCCCTTTTGTGGGAGGGATTTTTCTTCCCTTCCTCCTATGTATTTACAGCCAGGTGCTTGTGGTGCTTGCATCACGTAGTGGGCAAATAATGGAACCCTAAAGCCACAGCAACTGTTTGTAGTCTGGGAAGAGCGACAGCTGAGTAACCTGGGACTTTCTTTGCCCCTTTTCTCTGCTATTCTGATAACTGTGGATTTGTTTAGATCCCAAGGTTTCTAAAAAAGCTGGTGTGCTGCCAGCGTGTCTCTTTATTGTGAGCTTCATGATTAGGGATTCTCTTTTCCCTAAAGTTTCATCTCCAGTTTCGTGCTGGTGAATCAGTTTTGGCTGTTAACTGATAAGGAGGCTTCTCCGATGAGTGTGAAAGCAGTTTTCACATGCAAAACCAAGAATAAGCAGGAAAAGTTCAAATGGAAGAAGCTTCATAATGGTTTAGGAGCTTATAATTTTGAAACCTGTCCACGTTGGGGTGATACTTTGGCTTCATCCATGGGAGTGGGGCTCTGTTAAAGTGAAAGATATTTCCTCAGGCATCCCCTTTCCAAATACCCCTCTTCTCTGCAGCTGCCTTTTCCCTGAAACCAGTTGACTTTTTTGTCTGTGTTTGATTTTTAATAAAATCTCTTTTCTCATAGAGTTCTGATTTCATAAGGTGAAAGACCCAAAGACTGTCTAGAGTGTGGAGTTAATGTTGATTTGGCCTTGATGTCACAGGCTATTTTAATAATAGGAGAGAAGCGGGCAGGTTGCTTCTTTCAGATGATATTAATATCACCTCTTTAATGATGTAAAATGTTGATATGGGATATGGAAAGATGCATATACATTCTCCTCTCTTTCATTAGGTTCCATTTTCCTCCATGCTGTGATCTAAATTCCAATTTCTTATATATTTCAAAATTTGTAATTCTATATTTAATTGGAACCTAAGAAATTAGCATTTGGTAAACATGAAAACCATACCCAAGACACACTGTACTGAGTGTGGAAAAAGCTGTGCTGTTTCTAAAAGCTAATCTGATGGAAGAGAAAGCGTAAATACAGGTTTGCATGACTTCCACAGCTGCCCGAGTTTGGCTGAGTGGTCCACATGATCTTTTTTTGCTTGTATGTGCCAAGAACTGAGGGATGGTGTTCTCTTCACTCACGTTGATCTTTCAAGGCTTGCTCGGCACTTTAAGGCAATGGTGACCATGGTGAGGACACTCGAACCGTTACTCAGCATTTCTGTGGCTGAAAGGCTTATCCAGCCTCCTGCTTCGAGGGCTGTTGGTTCTCGTGCGTGTGTAGAGAAGGAGTATGACCTGCTGGTCAAAGCAGGGAACTACTGGGATGCAGAAATGCATAATTCCTGCCTTGCCATCTCATTTCCATATGACCTTGGACAAGATACGTCAGATAAAACTTACTTCACAGGGGCATAATATAGCTGAATTGATGAGATTGTAGTCCTTTTAGGTCCTCTTGAGTAAAGTTGCACCAAAAGAAATTACTATGATAGCAGAAGAGTTGTGAAAGTAAAGTAGAAGAGCTGGCACGATGAGGAGACAATTTATTGACTTTCCTTTCTGACTATTTAAGAACTTTTCTGACTTAGTTGAGGTTAGCAGAGTTGATGCGCTGTGGGTTTGTTTCTGTCCTTGATCTGCACGTGCGGCTCCCATTAGTGCCAGCAGGAGCCTTGTGCCTGCATCGCGAGAGAAGAGACCCCTGCGCGCGTAATGATAAGTTAGGTAGCTTCTTGTGGCTCTGTGTATGATTTCTGATCCATTGTGCCAGAGATACTCCAGTGTGAGAGAGAGCCGCTGTCATTTTCAATAGGAAGTGAGAACTTTAAGAGCTCGAGAACTGTCCTCTTTTTTGAATAGCACTTCTGCTGCATGAAGTGTAATTTATTTTTATCACAGCAGGCATAAAGCTTCCAGGTTTTCATAAAGAAAAATGATCCATATAGTGCCCATGTCGATTGAACGATCATTTGAAAACCTGTAAATTCAAAACACAGCCCTTTCTCAACACAAAGTATTGTTCCTTTTTGCCGCAGCTTTTAATTTTTTTTAATCTCAGACTTCTGTGAGTGCTTCAGACATACTATAAAACTGCGTTCATCTCAGTAATTATTTTTCCAGCCATCAGTTTGCTTGTAGCAGGACGCATTATTTAATTATAGTAACAAAAACTTCTTCAGACAGGACTTTCTGTGCTTTCAAGGCAGTACTTCCTAAACTTACTTTTTGTTTTTTTAAGTAGCAAATGTGAATCAATCATTAAAATTTGGGAAGAAAGGGTCAAGGAGAATAAAGTGTGGGAGAAAGGGGGAAGAGAAGGAAATTGTTTGTATCTTGCCTGATACACAAATACCCAAAATGAAAAGACAACAAAGCGAGACCTTTTATTAGTTCTACAACTTGTCAGTTTGATTAGTGAACGGCTGCGCCTCTCTCTTCTGAGGGAACACTGCATCTTTAAATGATGTCCATTCTTGGGTGTAGAAACCCCCGCATTGTGTCTGTTAGTGCATAATTGGACTGTCTTTTAATACAAGCAGAGGCACTTGTTCCTGAATATAAACCCTGCACCTCAACAGGTCAGGGAGATAGTAAAAACCTGTTGTTGGGCTTTGTCTTGAGGAATAATGGAGTCACTAATCTACTTGATCTCTGAGAGTCAGATAAAGAAGAAAGTGAACGATGCATACATTTCAAAGATGGAAGGCACTTGTAAAAGCAATTTCTTTAGAAGGAAAAAGTAGAGCAAAGGCTGTTGGAAACCTTTTAATTAGTACTAATTACCTCAGCAGAAAACGTTGGAGGCTTGAAAGGATTTGTGTCAGCAAGTGAAAGATCAAAGATTGCGGCGCTCGCATTTTAATCTGTTGGCTATAAAAACGAATAAGGGGGTGGTAATGGGGCCCATGAGAATGACAACCCAGGTGGTGGAGGCCTTAATCCCTTCTTTACTGCTCACGCCCGAGGCCTAGTTCCAATTACATAATAAGATGATTTAATTTTTGTTTTAATTTTTTAAAAAATTAAGTTTATTTTAGCCTTCAGTAAGGACAAGACAAGCTTTCCAGACAAAATGCTGTGAGTTTATTTCTTTTAATGTTTTAAGTCCAAGCTTTTATGTAGCCATTTTTTCCCTAAGCGGCTGAAGTTGCTCTATGAAAGGCCAGCAAAAGGTGCTTTGATGTGGTAAAACGGGGAGGGGTTGGCAACAGTGACTGGTGGCCACTGTAACGGCACTGGGAAATCCGGTCATGTCATGACTAAACCTTCTTTTATTTATTTATTTGTTTGTTTGTTTGGGGGTTTTTTGGTTTGTTTTGTTTTTGTGGGTTGTTTTTTTTTTTTTTTTTTTTTCCCTGTTTTAACCAACCTGCTTAATTGCACCAGCGAGGAATAGACCATAGGCACACCTGCCAGGATGCTTCTCTTCTCCGTTTCCTTTCAAAACACTCTGGGCAGGTTCATGTGAACATGAGTAAGGTAAACCACATCTTCATTTTTCTGTCTTGAGCAGGTCATGTGCCCCTCAGAAATCTAATTGTCATCAAATTCCTCTACTAGCAAAAGAGTGAACATATGGCTTAGGCTGATGATTGAACTGGATGATCTGAATGGTCTTTTCCTTCCTTAATGATTCTGTGATTCTATGGCATGACAGTAATACATGAAAAAAACCTTGGATATCAAAGTTCAATGTTGTCTTCCTTTCGCTTGCCGTTTCCTAGTCTGTGGAATATTTTTGTCTTTTAAGAATGGTTCAAAGCTGTGTCAGGGGAGATTTGGACTGGACTTTAGGAAGCGTTTCTTTACCAAGAGGGTGGTCAAACACTGGAATGGGCTTCCAAGACAGGTGATTGATGCCCCAAGCCTGTTAATGTTTGAGGCATTTGTTTTAACTTTTGGTCAGATCTGAACTGTCAGGCAGTTGGACTAGACGATCATTGTAGGTCCCTTCCAACTGAAAAACAGTATATTCTCTTTCTTGGGCATGGAAAAACAATTGAACTGGGACCTGCACCTCCTTCTAGGGCACTATAGAGGAATAACACTGGCTTGTTTATTCCAGGTGATTCTTTCCTGTCAGAGCACTCCCTGACAGAGCACAGTGGGTGACTGACCCTGTGGAGCTGCTCAGAAGGACCCAGGGTGCTACAGGGTTATCCATTGCTCCAGGACATGCCAGGGCGTTCCCTTTACTCTACTGTGATAGAATCATGGAATGGTTTGAGTTGGAAGAGACCTTAAAGATCATCCAGTTTCACCCCTCTGCCGTTTAAATTATGTATGAACTGGAAGAAATGTATTTGTTGCCTAACACATACACTTACAGTATCACAGTATCAC
>VWPV01012075.1:59442-73408 GCA_013389885.1 Geococcyx californianus | reverse complement strand
GATTCTGTGATTCTATGACACAGTGTCAGGAGCGTTAAGTCACATCCCCCTTAAATCAAAAATGCACATTCAATCCATGCTGCTGACTTGAGACAAATGCCACATAAGCTGTACATGGCTCTCTTGCTGTTTGCCACGAGAGCCAGAAGTTTCCAGATGCAGGGGTAGTTTTGCATCCCCTTTACCCAGTGCTTGTTACAGGAATGCAAGCTAGGCAGAGTCTCTGATCTAAGACCGTTCTTGTGCCTCTGTTCCTCATCACAGACGACTTGCAGTCGTAGGACAGAGGGGCCCAACAGCATGCACTGCACTGCATTTAAACTGAAGGGCACCAGCACCTGATGTGAAAATAACAAAAACCTGAAAAACTGAAAGCCTACTACATGATAAATTAGAACATAATTACTTGGTATAAATAAGGAGCAAATGTATCTGTTAAAAACAGCTCCGAGGTGGATGCAAAAACTCAGCAACAGGACACTAACTCAGATCTCACATTTAATGCTAGATACAGTCCTGTTCTGCACAGGTACAATCTGCACCAAAAGAACACGGTACTATTACAGTCATTTATTTACAGTATCCTATTAATTTGCATTCTTTCACCTTCATATATGAAGGAAGACTATAATGGTGACAAAAATTATATTTATCATAATTTAAGATCCTTCTAACTAATTAAATGAGCAATTTTTGTCTTTTGAAATAAAGCAACAAAACAGTTGTGTTTCAAAAATGCAGCAGCAACAATGTTGAATATGTACTGGATGATTATACCAGCCACAAAAAGCCTCAACATCCCAATGATCTTACTTTCAATCCAAGAATCCAGCATAAAACCTCAGCAACACGTTACTTTGAAAAGTAGGCTTGCGATATAGTATCATAACAGCATGAATTATTACCGTGATCACAGTCTTTCACTATAGATATTTCAATTTAAGCCATGTTTCTTCACTACAATAACAGCAATTCGTAATAGTTTCTCTTTACTTTGTTTTGGGTTTTTTTATGTGAGCAGGAACAGTGTCTCCATTTTAATTCAGAACCTCACTGTTTCGGCTACACACAGCTGAGGCAAAATCCAGCGAGCCATGGCAGCGCTTGCCGGCTCCTCCAGAGACTATTTCCCACTGGCAGTCTGAGCAAGCATGCAAAAACTAAGAAGATAACAGAACTGTAGTATTACAATAATACTAACTACTACTGATAAAGAGTTCTCTCTAATGTGCTTCACAAGCTTACCTGTCTGAAGCTTCTAAGTCAAAACAGAATCGCCTGTCTATAGTATCTGTATTTCTTTTGGTACAATATGTAAGGACGAAGAGTTCCTCATCACCCTGGGAATAGAAAAATTGCATATTCTTGACCCAGTAATTGAAAGCTTCAGTACAACAGCTGTATCAACCAAGGAAGGTAAATGTACATTAAAACAACGGCAAAAGCTATGCTGAAAACTGACACTTGTAAAAATTTACTCATGGTTGCTGTTCAGATCTTGCACATCATCACATGAATTCCACGCTCATTTACAGGAATTTACAAAAATACTGAGTTCAGTTTAGCTGGTACTTTACAGTGTGACACAATATCACAGTAACTGATAACAAAAACGCTTTGCTGTAAAAATTCTGCACGTTGCAATATAAGCACAGAATGAGTGCAAGGGACTTCTCTCATTTAATGTCAGATACAGCAGTGATTTCCACAGTAAAAGCTATGGCTACAGCAACTAGAACAAAGTTTTCTTCGCTATCTGTAACACGTCTTACAGAACCAGTCCTTTCTTCAAAACCAATCAATGCTAGGAACATATTTTACCCTTAAATATTCAGATATTAAAAAAATTTGCCTGTGGAATGCTGCACGAGTTGTATCAGATTTAATCAGGATTAACTGTATATTTTAATTATTTCTTGTCTTATTCAGCATCCCCAGACACAGCAGGTTGCCAACTGAAAAAGTAATTGCATTGTGGGTTTCAAAATTGGAGATCTTTTAATACAGCAAAAATGTCTTCAATAAGTGTTTTAGAATGCTGAATGCTTACACACATAACATATTAACTAAAATGGCTCATTATAATTAGAGCAAATCAGGATAAAAATTCAGAGAAGTACTGAAATGATTAAGAAAGTTAAATGTCAATAAATTTCAGCATGGCAGGTTTTCCAGATCTTTTGAAAGATTCTTCCAAATTCAATGTATTTGTGAATATACATAGCCCTCAAAATTATTAAAGTCCTCTCCCCTCTGCTCAGACTAATGGGATATAATGCCCTGATAAAATTCCAACAGCGTGATTTTCTAACCAAATTTGAAGACAGAGCAGGGTGCTGCATTTACAGGAATATTGACTCAAGCGTTATTTTCCAGCTTTGGATATCCTTTTTCCTTGCAACAAAATACATTTCATCCATATTAATGCATTGCTTTAATGCATCATCTCTGAAAGTGCTGAGTGCTCCCAATTCCCAACTATTTCAATAGGAATTAAAGCCCTTTACAGATCAACAGTCTTGGGTCTTGAATATTTCAGATGCCATCAAAGATATCTGAAATTACATTCAGTTGTCAGTACAAATTATATTCCTATTAAAATCCTCTTTTCTAGTCCCTCTTCCATTACTTACCTCTCGGAAAGAAAAATCTGACTGCAACATGTAAAAAAGAAATGTCTAAGTTTATTATATTTTCCCGATTTATACAAGTTAAATAAATGCCTCATGGATAAATCAGGCTTTAAATTATCTGTACTGTGCTCCTCTGTCTTCTAAAAGCAATTGAAGAGTGGGCAGAATTCTTATCTATTAATCTATCCATTACTTTATGTTCATGTCTTTAAACTGCAGACTGAAACGCATGAGAAAAGAAGAAACAAAAGGGGCAAGGAGGTAGAGAGGGAAAGTACTCAACACATCTTATCTGACACATCCTCTGATCCTGATACAGGCCAAGTACAAGGGTAGAATACGAAGACATACTTACAACTTTCCCTCCTGATCTGTGTTCAAATGGGATCATGGTGAACTTCTTTGTCTCTTTCCTGTAAGTGCAATAGTGCTTCACCCAACTGGAGCCAAAGGGAGCAGGCCCTACATGAAATGGAAATATTAAATAGTATGTACTTCTCCCAGTTTGTGTGTCGTCTTCTGCTTTCCAAAATCATTACTAAAAGTCCAACTTATTTTCTAGTAATGCAATATTTAATATAAAGGTACGAACCAAAACCATTATACAAAGTAACACAAATGTTAACCAGTGCTTATCATTTTAAAAACTGATACGTGCAAGCATTTCACATCTATGCTTAGCGACAAATGGAAAGAATTATTAATCTATCTTTGTCTCTCTACTACAGACAAAATAATTTTTCTCTATAACAAATATCCCTTGGAAACTTTATTTAGGCAGAACATGGATATCTAGTTTTACATCAGGTGAGATGAAGGTAAATAACTGCAGATTTTTGCAGCTGTGCTACAAGCTCTACATTATGCACTGATTAAGCTCCGATCACACTTTTGGACACCAAAAACTCACTCCTAAGCACTCATCAGAGCACAACCTATAGAGAATACACATATTTAAAAGCCCAGCCTAATGCACACAGTATTATTGAGATTTGCACCATAACATTACCTGTTCAAACTTGGTTTCCGACCCTCTGTATCTCCTCATTTCTATTCATTTACTTTTTTTTAAAAAAGTTCCTCAGTGGAATCTTGTCTTTTGCAGGAGACTGCCCCAGAGCATCAGGGCAGCCATTCACCAGCGGCTCCAGCCAACACAGAATTTCACTGTTCCTGACATGGAAAGTCTCACTAACCTGCTCCTCCCCAGTCCAGCTTTATGCATACCCACCTCTTCTCAATCCTTCCAGCTGATTCTAAAGTTCATGATGACCAAGACCACTGAGTTGATCTCCTAGAGTAACAATTTTTCTTATTTTTGAATGCTAATTCTCTTAAAACTTTTTTCTGAACACTGTAATAACCAGTACTTCCATCAGGAATGTTGTAGAGCTTTCAATTTGTGAAACGATTTATAGAAGTATTTACTTAGTAATTGATTAAATATTATAAGAGTAAAATCTCTCATCAGAATAAGCAAAAAGATTTTCTATATTGACACACATGTACAAAAATCCAAAACCACAACAAGGATTTATGACTTTTTTTTTTGAAAAATGAAACCAAAAATAAATTGCTTTGTGGTCATTCCTTGAGTGGTAAGAGCTCTGCATCTTATCTGGCTTTTTTACTACAGTGAGGAAGACTTATAATTGCTCAAAGTATTGACAGAACATGATTTAAGCGAGATGCACCTTCACAGCAACATTTCTAACACTAGCAACCTAGTACATAGCCTACTTTATTTGACCCTATGGTCACAACTAGATAAAGAAAACATATCACTGCACCAAGGAAATGACAGGTAATTTCATTATACTAAACTAGCTCAATGTCCAGAGGATAATTTAACAACTCATGTTGTGTCTGACAACAAATATTTGACAGTTCTGGGGAAAGTCATTAGTAAGGTATTAAAAATAAAGTGAAATATATCCTGTGGTCAACCAAAATTTCCCCAAACTCAGTCACCTTTGCCAAGAACTGTCACACTTACAGCACCAAGCTCTTTAATGAGCCACAGTAACACTGCCTTTTAGAGACTCCAAACATTTATTCAGGTGACTCTGTTTAATAAACTGTAAATTCTTTGTGTGTTCATGCTACCCGCAGAGATAAGACTTGCTTCTATATACAAGAGCACTATAGGAACAGAAACATCCAAATACACCTTACTTTTTTCCTGTACATAGAGATAGCCTTCCATTGTGAAGTGATTTGCTCTTTTATGTTCCTGAGGGTTTCTTCTGATCTTGTTCATGAGCTCCTCTACCTCTGATCTTGTTCCTTCAAAACGATTTCTTGTCTAAAACAAGATGGCAAAACCCCATTAGTAGAGAGTGGCATAAAGACTTAAGTCTTCCTGATAGACAGGAGTCATAATTATTTCTAAAATGAGAGAATTAGGTCATTTTAGGACAGTCAATGCAGAATTTCCATAAATGTTTACTCTTCAAGTTTAGTGATATTCTTCAACACTAAAGTGTGGTTTAGATAGGTCAAGGGAGGTGATTCTGTCCCTCCACTCAGCTCTTGTGAGATCTAAACTGGAGCAGTGCGTTCAACTCCAGAGTCCTCAGCACAGCAAGGACATGGATCTGTTAGAGTAACTCCAGAGGAGGTCATGAAGATAACCAGAGGGCTGGAGCACCTCTGCTCTGAGGACAGGCTGAGAGAGCTGGGCTTGTTCACCCTAGAGAAGAGAAGGCTCCAGGAAGACCTTAGAGCGGCCTCCCAGTACTGAAAGGTGGCTACAGGAAAGCTGGGGAGGGGCTCTTGATCAGGGAGTGCAGGGATACGATGAGGGGTAACGGTTTTAAGCTGAAAAAGGGCAGATTTAGAGTAGATATAAGGAAGAAATTGTTTACTGTGAGGGTGGTGAGGCACTGGAACACATTGTCCAGAGAAGTCGTGGTTGCCCCATTCCTGGAGGTGTTCAAGACCAGGCTGGATGAGGCTTTGAGCAACCTGACCTACTGGGAGGTGTCCCTGCCCGTGGTAGGGGGGCTGGAACTACATTATCTTTAAGATCCCTTCCAGTCCAAACCCTTCTATGAAATCCAGCTCTTCAAAACTGTATCACAGCTTCCCTCTTATGTTTTATTTCTTGTTCATCTTGCATGAGTTCCCCAACACGCACTACAGCTCCATGCTGCTCCTCATTCATGTTAAGCTGAGCGCACAGAAGTGAGTCTCTCCTAAAATTTCCTGCAGAAGTAGTAATTTCTGCTTATGAAGTTACCACTATTCAATTTCCCTACCCAAACTAAACAACAGCTCAGGAGGAAACTTGAGACTCAAACATATGGGAAGAAAACGAAAGAAACAGTATCACGACACATGAATCATTTCACTACATATTACAAAACAGCCATAATCCTCTCTTCCCCCTTCCTGCCTCCCTGCCATTGCCTGCTAGATAAGCCATTTCTAAAAACAGACTCAACCTCTGAGAAGTGGTTTCTGTCTCTTAATTCCAAGTGCCCTTAGAGGTCAACAAAACAGATACATCATCATGAACTGCTTTTTCACAGTAAGGCAAAGTGGTTTCTTACCTACCAACTGGCCTCTGGCATATCCAAATTCCCCTGAATGAGTTTTATTCTTCAAAAACTCTCAATGAAGCAAAAAGACCATGTGTCAAGTAACTGTCAGTCCCATTGCTTCAGTTTGTTGTCTTGCCTCCTGCTCTCCCAGTCCTGAGCAGATCACACTGGGCAACTCTGTCTGAGGGAACGCTAACTCGCAGTGGGCCCTGGGTAGCCTGTCCTTGAAGGAACACATTGTTTTGTCAAATACAACATGGGTGCAACCACCAACTCTCATGATGCAGCTCTGCACCCCAAACCAACAGGGATGTTCTTGGCTGAAAGGGCTGCTTTAAGACAACCAGAAACTCCCAGTCACACTGCTGGGAGAGATGCCAAAAGAAACGCTGAGAAGCCCAGCTGTGTTTCTTTCCTTTTCTTAGTTATGGATAATAAGCAAGGACCCTCAGACATGACCACCACAGACTCGATTTCAAACACACCTAAACCACTGAGAACCTTGGGATTTCATTACCCATCTCCGAACTCTCCAATGTCATATGCATTTTCGACTTCATTCATTTTAAAACTCTTTCATGGTAATCCTTGTGTTATGTCTCTATAAAAAAGCGGAAAAAGGAGTGGGGGCCTTTTACTGGGTGTTTCTTTTTTAGAGGAGTATCGAAAACGAGGAAGAACTCACTGGAACTAGCGGGGATTTGTTCAGCGATGTGGTCAGTTAGCCAGGAGATGGCACTGTACCCTCAAACTTCACAGGCAACGTCGTAGCTATTCAGATACTGCACACACAGTCATCTTACACAGTAAGAAAAGGCACAGATACCAGAGTCAACTTACATTTTGTATATTTATCTGCAGGGCCATTTTATAATGATTGAAGTCTTTAGCAAGTTCATATCCCTGGTGATAGAAAGTGAACAAACCCTGAAAAAATGACAGCACCTGAAATACAAACAAAAGACTTGTTAGAACTAAAACCTCCATTTATCAGAACAGGGTTGCACGCAGAAGATCAGAGATGACAAAATTATATTTTTTAAGCAGATTTCTACTAATGCCTACACTTTATGAATAATTTTTTATACCCAAATAATCAGCTACGTATACAGACATTTCTCTGTAATTTCACAACTGATCTCTACTTCAAATTTCACCATATGCAATGTATATTGTCTGTCTCCCCAGCTTTCCTGCACAAGCTGCTCTGATACCAATCCTATCTGGAATAACGCTAATGACTGCTAATGACTGCTTGAGATGACTTTAATGAGAGTCATCTGGTTTGTTAGAAGAAGGAAGCAGTCTCTCCAGTAACTTCACCCATCAACATCTGCTTTTTGCATGCAGATCTGACCCTCTGTCAGAACCAGCAAATGATGCACAGTGTGGTTTGTGACTTCAGTGTTTCAACCTAAAAGAATCACAGAATCCTAAGGTTGTAAGAGACCTCTGCGATCATCGAGTCCAACCGTGCCCGTCTCCCCACTAAACCAAAGGAAGGAACATGTTCTACTCTGTCAGAAGCGCGGTAGGAAAGAAGTGAGTGACACAGGGAAGGAAAATTCTTTAATAAAGAGAGTAAACCAAAGAACCAATAAAGTCTGAAGTCATATGCAAATAAACCATTTTAAAAAAATGCAAAACCCACATAAATTACGTGTTAAGAAGGGGAGAAGGGATAAGAATTTGGTACTAAATAATTACAGTAAGGTAAACTTCAAATACAAATACAGCAACATAAAGTTCAGCCCCAAGTGTGCACAAAATAGAAATGGACAGGTTTCAAAAACATCATTTGAAGATTCTTTACTCTGGTCTGATTCTAGACTAGTTTCAAATGGCTTGAAACACAACAACTGAGTCCACAACTAATTAAACTTAAAAAAACTAAACTAAAAATTAAAAGCAAACAAATAAAACCAAACAACCAAAAAACACTAATGCATCAATAGCAAAAAAATCCCACACAACTATTTTTCACATTTACCCATTCCTTAAAAATGATAATATATTTAAAACAATTCATTCTTTCTTAAGGATTTCAGTCATTTTTGCATAGAGGAATAAGCTATATTAAATTATATATCCCTCATTAACTCCATTAACTCTCATTAACCAACTACTTTGATTAGTGTTATTTGCAACTTTTTTGCATTATTACATTAAAATAATATCAGAATAAAAGGACAGACTCGGCCCCCAAATATAGACTTCAGGGTGTGAGTAAAGGGAAGTCACTTCTAAAACCAACCCTCCCTTTATCTCAGTATTACACTTTCCGTTCTCTTGTTGTGTCATAAAGCTGCATTTACACAACAAAGCTAATGAATATTTCATAAATTTTAGAAAAGCTCTTCTCAGAGATTTAAGTGGGTCTAGTCAGTGGAAACCCCTAATTTCTGCATGGATTCAATTGCAATTGAAATCAAAGAAACAGACTAAATAAGCTTTTCAGCCAGCAGGACCCTATTAATTTATATCTGCACTTACTAACAAGCCTCTAAGTGCATCTTGAAAATTAAATTCCTTACATTAGTGAAGAATAACATTTTAGTGGTTAAAAAAAAAACAAATACAAAACATTTGACCCTAACATCACCTTCTTGAATATTTTATTCTAACTCACACCATAAATTAAGGGGTTTGCCCTACAATGCAAGGTTTCATAAATCTTTTGAAAATCAACATCAATGGATCCAAATCCACTGTAATTACCAAGGTGAGCTTTGAGATGCCTGGTTAAGTTTATCTGTACTAGGAATTTGCACTGATATAGCAAGACTACTTTATATTCTGTTAAGTTGCCTAACTTCATGTTTTCCCAGAAAACAGAGCTCCTTGGCTTTTGTCCCATCACATTCTTTCTCTGTCCCTTACGAATGACAGGTTGAGCTGAATTCACTGGTACTTACAGGTTCCACACACTCAAATTTCTTCCGTTCCTGTATCTCTTGCAACTTGCATACGTACTCAAGGGACAGCTCATAGAAGTGTTTTCTGTTCTGCTCCACTTGGTTATCTGCCTACACACAGAATACAGCTAATGAAGTTCCAAACACATTTTGCAGACAGCTCCAAAATGACACACATTTAGCATACAAGCCACAAGCAGTACGATCATTTTCTTAAGACGTGGATTTGTTCCTTTATGACACAGCTCATCCATTTACTTGTAAATGGCAGCAGCAATTCCCTTTTACTAGATAATAAGCCTTGTTTTGAATCTTAACGAAAAATTTTTAGAAACATTCCGATAACATCTCTTCAAGCTTCTTTTCTATGGAATCCAAGCCAAATACATCAGAGCAGGTACCCGTGCACTGCTTTAACAGCACTGAAGAGGTGCCTGCCCAAACCAAGGGCACTAGCAGCAGCTTCCATTAGAAAAGGGGGAAATAATCTCTCCAGTCAAACTAAGGAAGAAAATGTTACTGTTGAAAACCACATTACTGGCACTGTAAAGCTTCACTCCAAACCCAAGTAACTGCTGCGAGCAGCCAGAATGCGACTGTACCCATCCCATACCTGTGCTCACTCTGACTGCCAAGAAAAGCAAGTAAAAAAGTTCACTTTTGGAAGACATTTCACAAGTCTTCCCAGAGCATCAAATATTTAAAGATGCAGCATTATTACCTGCTGCTGATTTTTAGCTCAGCTCTGCAGAAATGCCAACACCATATTGATGGTGAAGGGTTGTATTCCAGCTGCCATTCATCTGTACATAAAAATTTAACTTTTCAGCACATAAATAAATAATGCTTTATGAAGCAATACGTAAGATTCATGCACCCTCATTAAACCATAAAACTTCAAGAACTGTGTAATGGACATCTTTATTAAAATACATTAAAGACAGGCTACAAAGAGATACTCCAAGTGATTAACACTTAGTCTTTACCCATGTGATAACACCAAACACTTCTACGTTAAATTAAAGAAGGGGATGGAGAAAGGGTTAGATGAAAGGACTCGACTTACTATCACACATTGTCTCTTAAATATTGAGCCTGTATCATTCAGGCACAACAGTGACTGCTATTCTTTAAGAGGATAAGTCAAATTAGCCTTAAGACAGTTCTGCCCCGAGACATGCTTTGCTTTGCAGCTTTGTGCTAAAAACTTGTCAGCAATTAAAGGGGCAGAACAACAAATGCCATTAAAAAATAAAGCACCGATAGGCACATCAGTAAGAAAATGTGTCTCAAAAGGCCAAGTCATTTTGATGCAGCCTATAAACCGTGAAACACAGGAATTGTTTTGAGCTGACAGTAAAGCTTCTAATGATACAAATATGCTCTGAAGGGCAGCCACAGAAAAAGACTACCAGGACATCTGGCTAACCCTCTATACGCACCAAAGCCCCAAGTAAGCCTGTTTCTATCCCTCTTCTTAGTTTTTCAGTTGTTCATTGTTTTGATTGTCCCCTGTCCCCTAGTAATACAATACTCAGCAAAGCCATTTTGTGAACTCTTCTCAATCCCCTTGTGCATAAATTACCACATTTTTTGAGGCATGAGCCTCCCTGTGTACCCAGAAAGTTCACTCACTGTTGCACCGTACATTGTGTACGGCCAGAGAAATGCAGAAACAGGACACGAGCCGTGCCTCAGTGAAACCGCAGGAACAGCCGTGCACTAAAAGATTTGCAGGCTACGTCAATATCAGACATGAACCACACCATGGCATGGCTTCTATCAAATTTTTGTTAAATTTCACAGAATCATCAGGTTGGAAGAGACCTCCAAGATCATCGAGTCCAACTGTACCTGTCTCCCTACTAAACCATGTCCTTGAGAAACTCATCTACCTGCACTCTTTATTTACTCCCATCAGGAACTGATATAACTAGCCATGTATAATACTGAATTAGGAAGCTCTTGTGCAATCATATACACCTATTTTCTAAACTTGTACAAGCTATTCCTATTTAGCACTCTGAAATGTTGCAAGTCCTTTTTTATTTTTAATAACTTATACATTTATATTTCAAAATTACATGCAAAAACCGAAGAGTCTGACTGAAGAATTTCAGCATTTTTGTTCATGAAACTTTGAAGGACATTTAAAACAAATCTATTTGCTCTTTCTCACTTCCACACATGCTTTAAAACTTCAGACTATATTTGATGCAGCTTCAAAATGCCTGCAAAAGCCATTTTGCATTTCTCCACTGAAGTTAGGTCTCATTTCAGACTTTGAAATATGGTTCTCGATATCGTCAAGGAAGAGATCATAATTAATACTTTTTCAATTTTTACGCATAGTTCTTTGGCAGCCAATCAGTTTGATAAAAGTCCAGGTGCTGACTTGTGAGCAATGCCTGTTAACTTCAGTGGGACAACTCAACTCCCCCAAAGACCCTTTATTACCCAGACAAGAGCCAATGTTGCAAATACAGCACGGAGAAGAAACATCCTAGTGAAGCTTCAGAACAGCTGGAGTTCTTAAGTTCCCGGCAGTTACATTGCCCATTTTTTATGAAAAAAGTTATAGATTATTTGGCATGGGTAGAAGGTAAGGAGAAAAGTTCTCTGAGGAAAATATTGTTTAACGCTACAAGGCATTAATAGACTAAGCATTAATAATTCAAACATAATTACATTTCTCTGAGAAAAATCCTTCTGCAAGGCTTCGTTGCTGTCTTCTCACAAACTAGTTGCTATTGCTCCAGAAATAAAAGCTATTAACAAATAAGGACGATGGTAACAAACCCACAAGGACAAAACGAGTGTCAGCCAGAACAGATCTGGTTTTAAGGTAGAAATTTGCAACAAACTTTTTTGTAGCATTACTTGGAAAAAAAAAAATTTCAAAACATAAGGAAAAAAAAAAAAGGCACAAAAGCACTTCCTTCAGGAATTTTAGGAACACAAGTCTTGCATTAAGCCTTAACACAGGACACCTGACATAGAAGGCAATGCAAATTACATATACAGTAAGAAGCAGCCTCAGAAGAAACACAGAGTTTCTCACAATGTTCCTGCACTTTGCTATTCCCTTAATTATATTAAAAAACCCACGATGTTCAAGTGCTTCATACACATGCCAAGTAAACCCTTGATTCAGAAAACAGTATCGGTATACCACTAAGTTCAACAACTACTGATTTTCTCACCAACCTTTCCAGTTGACTGAAGTTTTTCTTTTACCACACAAATGCTGTTTTTCCATTTGCATAAAATACATTTACCTATTCAAAAGCCTTTAGCTTGCATAAAGAGAGAAAGCAATACCTCTTGTAATTGTAATTCTTTCTTCTTAGCTGATAGATTCAAATGTTTTTCTAATAAACTGTAGTTCTTCTCTGTCTCTTTATCAAACTTCTTCTTTTCCTCCTAGATATAGAAACAAAGTAACATGCATTTGTGGATAAAAATGAAAGAAAAGCTTCCTTTTGTCTTTTAAATTTCTACTTAATCAGAAACAAAGAAAAACAACTGTAGCTCAAATAACTGAGGAAAAGTATGTTTCCAACTATTTTTTATATTAATTTAAAGGCTAACTTGAAATGAAGTCCCATTGCATCACTATGTGAAACTTAATCACATGAATGCTTATATCTTCTAAGACTAAAAGGCTAAAAAAAACACCTCTTCACAATTTATTGCATTTTTTTCATTATTTTTCAGAGATAATCGATATCATCTTGGTTTTGAAGAGAGGACCTCAAGGGAAATACCAGTTTTCCTGAAAAATGAACTTTCTATAATTGACAGGGGAATTGTTCCAACAGTTCCACAGTTCAAAACCTAAAGTGAATGCAGTTCCATATTCCATAGAGCTTCTTGGTTTTGAAGCCATGCAAAGAACTCTGTGCTGAATTCCTGCTTCTACCAGACTGTTGTTGGGCCCATTGAAAAAAAAAATCTCATTAAATTAAAGAAAAATCTCCTAAAACACAAAACCATGCTAGCAAAAGAGAAAGTCTCACAGACACATAGGAATAGCACGTACACATGCAAATCCATTCTCTGACCATCAAAAGCAATGTACTGGAAGAGGCACAGCTATTAAGTGTTTCTAGGAAATCTGAGTTCTTGTATCTAATTTAGCAGAAAACACTGTATTATTTGGGGAAAAAAAACCAACCCATAACCCCCCCAAACAATCCCTCAAAAAAACCCTTCATTTCCTAACTTTGAGTGGCAAGACTGATTACATCAGTACTGATTAAATCAACCAACCAGTTTTGAAGCTATTTTTTACTATAACCAACTGCAGCTGAAAATAATCTAAAATAAGTAAAATCAAGAATTGTTACATACTTAAGAACTGACAGATTGACTTATCAGAATGAAATCAGTTCAATCGAAGTACTTCTCTATCACCTGTCAATTTGGAATTTCATGTAAACGTATTCTACTCATCAAATTAGTTGGATTCCACAGACATACTCGCTTATTTTTTATTCCTAATCTTTCTTTTTAATGATACTACAGATAATAAGTGATACATGTTTTTGTTCTTTGAAGATGGCATTCTATTAAGGAGGGGATGTAAGTTGCTTACAATCGCTTCTCAGCAAGGGCTTTTATCAAAAGTGCAATTTTTTCCCTCCATTATCACAGTATCGTAAGGTTGGAAAAGTTCTTTGAGATCATCGAGTCCAACCTATGACCCAACACCTACTCCTAGTCCTACTTGTCAGTTACACCATGTCACTAAGTGCCTCATCCAAATTCTCTTTGAACACCTCCAGGGATGGTGACTCAACCACCTCCCTAGGCAGAGCATTCCAATGAACAATTACCCTCTCAGTGAAGAACTTCTTCCTAATGTCAAGCC
>VWPV01012075.1:0-59067 GCA_013389885.1 Geococcyx californianus | reverse complement strand
TCATCCAGATCATCAATAAAGATATTAAACAGGACTGGGCCCAGCACCGAACCCTGAGGGACACCACTAGTGACCGGCCGCCAGCTGGATGGGACACCATTCACTACCACCCTTTGGGCACGGCCATCCAACCAATTCCTAACCCAGCACAGAACATTTCCATCCATGCCACGGGCTGCCAGCTTGTCCAGTAGTCTGCTATGGGGGACAGTGTCAAAGGCCAGTATAAGAACTTCTTTTTAAAAAGCAGCCACAATATTCCTTCCCAACTGTGAAACATTATGATATGCATATGATATTAGTGTGGTTAGAGATAAAATATTAGCATATGGGAAATGAGAAAGGAAGAGTGGGGGAAAGGGACGTCTTTAGGTTTAGATTAGCAAAATCTCCATTGATCTGGTCAACATTTTAGTCCTACCAGAAAAAGAGTGCTATTGACCTCTAAGGAGGGAAAGCCAGAGATTTTTACACATGTATTTTGAAACTAGAACAGCAATGGCTTTTACTAAGGAGAAATTCACTATGGGCCTTAGCATCCAGCAATATGGAGCTCAAGTTTTTTCTTTTTCTTCTTAAGGCATTTCATCAGCAGGGAATGTAAGATACTGCAAAATCTGAGGCAGCAGATTCAATTTTTATTTTTTTATGGCAGAGTGTAAATTTTTCCCAAAGCAAATACTACATAGCATTCCAGCTATATTTCACTATTAGATGCCATAACTTAGTTTTCAGAGCTAAGCAGTATTATGTTTCCAGTGTCAGTACTTTGATTATATTGAATATTCAGCTAAGAATATTCAAAGATTTAAATACTTTTAAAGAATTTTTATTTAAATGTTACACAGTTATGCAAGAACATTCTATTTAAAGTCCTGGAAAATTCCTTCCGGGAAAGAGGGGCTATTTAGCCACAAATAAGAGCTTCAACTACATAGAAACAGGATGCAGAGACACAAGGAAAGAAATATCCAAACAAAATGCAAGATGTTTACTGTGTGAATGTAATTTGACACATTAGAAACATCAGTGATAGAATTCTGACCAGGAAATGAGTGAAAATCTTGAAATAATTTAAAGCGTTAGGAGCTTTCACCCCACAAAATGGGGGTGAAAATCAAAAACGTTGTAAAAATAATGCCTTCATTTCAGCTGCTTCTGCGACAGCAGGTTACATTTAGAACAAACTCTCTTTTTCCTTGGAAGACTCCCTATTCTACAGAACAAATTTTTATTGTATATTGCTTGCAATGTCTAATATAATTCTCAAAGTCCATAAAATTACACAAAGCTCATTGTACTACTGAGCTGTAATAACTGATGACGAACAGAGCATTCTCCATTCATGATCACTGAAATCCCATTCAGAACATGTTAATCATTCCTGCTACAGTCAAAACATATAGCGCTCTAGGAACTGAGACGTTATCTTAGCTATTGAGATTCACTGCTGATGAAGTCATGAAATTATAAAACAAAACATCTGCAGAGTGGTAGTTTAAAAACATACGAATTGAGTTTTGCAACAGAAAACCTGTAGACAGGTAGAAAGAGGTCAAACTTGTCCCAAGCCAGTCCATATTTAATACATGATGTTGGATTCGTCCTTTTCTTAAAAAATATACACAATATAGCAACAAATCTAAAAAAACAATTATTGAACACTTTCACCTTAAAGAAAAAAACAACTTCAAAGGAGATCTTGGCTTCAGTCTCTCCATCCCTATTTTTTCCTCTCGTACAAAGGCAATGAGTTATTTACTCAAAACAAAAAATAAAATAAAGGTAATTTTCACTTTGCAGGTTGCAAAGATACAGTTACAAGCATATGGATGAGCGAGCTCCTTTGGGTAGTTAACATTTTTCTGCCTTTGATTGCACAACTGCAAGCAAATACAAAGCAGAACAGGTTTACCCATTAGGAAGAAGGGTAGGCTGTTAGCAGGACTGCTCCTATTCCAGACACAAGAGATAAGTGAGGGGGAGAAGAAAAGGAAGAGTAAGGACATTCTTCTCCTCTTGAAACACACTTTCCATTTTTTCCTGAAGCAAGTCTTCAAGCAGAGGAAAAAAATGTGTGAATACATGAAATATAAACAACAGTATCTCCCTGCCAAATACATGCCATTATTGCAGTGCAATCCAAGTACAGAAATTAAACAAACTTATAAAAACAATGAGGGACAAACCTTTACAGCTCCTAGCTGCTCTTTCCTAAATCTTTCCAAAGGTTTGATCAGAGTTTCAGTAACACTGAGTGCCTAAAGGAAAAAAAGCACAGGTTAGGTTTCTGCAGCCAGAATGACAACTCACTTCAGTATCAGCAATAAAAACAAAAAAAGCAAGCAAGCCCTGAGGTAAAACAAAGGACAAACATGCAAGTTAAGCGTACATCTCTCAGTTCATTTAAGCTTTCTAAATTTAATCCCTTACCTCCATCCACTGTCAGGAAATTAAATCTCAAACAAACACAGAAATCTCAGGAATTTACAGGCTGCAGCCAACCAGCAAATGCTTTGTTTGTGCCAGTCCTGCAGCCCATGTTGACAGTGTCAATGACTGAATACCAGAATGTGACATAGGACAAATGATTTTCATTTGGGAACACAAAAATTTCTGCAATTCTACAACAAATGTAGAATAAACTACAGAGTAGCAAGTAACAGTTTTTAACATACAAAGTCATTAGGCATCAATACATGTATTTACAAATATTTACATTTAAGTACATTAAGAAAACCTTAAATTGACCAAGGTTATAAAATCAAGGGGTGTAAAGTCAAGAAACAAGTAATTTAGTTGGCTGGGTGAGCATCCAGCAGAGCACTTAGGATAAATGGCCTCATAGTCATACAAAACAAGAAAAAAACGACAATATATCATTTCAAGACAGAAAACTTCTTAGATCTGGCCAGCAAACACAGTTTCTGGTTTACTGGTTTACATGAAATTTTACCAGAGATAAAGCAGAGTTGGGTTTGGTGCAAACATGACTTCAAAATAAAAAAAAAAAATGTTTGAAATTTCAGCAAAGGTTGAAACTTCCCAGATGCAACAGCAGCACAGAAAAGACAGCAAGGGCTTTGGAGGTGCGGAGGAGCAGGTGGGATCCTTTTGGTCTCAGTACTAAGGCAGATCACAGAGCAAATCATGCCCAGGGCTTGGCTTAGCACAGCCACGGGGCTGAGCTGCCAAGAGTCCAGGCAGAACCCTGGACGCCCACCTTAGACAGGACAGGGGCCTGCTCTTCCCTCCACCCCTTTCTAACGTCAAGAGTTCCAGCTAAAACACCACAGGCTCAAACCAGCCTTCTAAAACACTTCTGAAAAGCTCTTATCGTAAATCACCAGAGGGAAAGCATGAGAGATGTGGTCCGACATAAATCTGAACAGCTCTGCCTGCTCCCACCCAGCCCCGGAGCCACGCAGGGATTCCTGCGGGACTCATTCTGCCAATTCACTGTAACCACAGCAACCCACATTTTTTTCAACAGCCACGGCAGTATGCTAACCCACAGAGCTAAATGGAAACCCCAACATCTGGCAAGTCTGGGCCAAGCTGCATGTTGCACAGTCATCCGTACAATGGATACTTCCTAACTTCAGAGTACTTGTTCTTGAGGCCCAAAAAGTTCGTCTTTCTGCATCCATTTCCTAGTTTTGTCAAAAACAGTAAAAGAAAACCTCATAATTTTGTCTTTCAAAAGTGTCCAGCAGCACCGGGCTAACCACAACGCAGGAGACACTTGTGTCAGCCTGCGTGGAGGTTGAGGGAGAACACAGCAACTTTTGCCGCACCTCCAGCCCAGCAAAGAGATTACAGAATCACAGAATGGTCTGGGTTGGAAGGGATCTTAAAGATTATCTACTTCCAGCCCCCCGCCACAGGCAGGGACACCTCCCACCAGCCCAGGCTGCTCAAGGTCCATCCAACCTGGCCTTGGAACACCTCCAGGGAGGGGGCANGTGACTCCACCACCTCCCTAGGCAGAGCATTCCAGTGAACAATTACCCTCTCAGTGAAGAACTTCTTCCTAATGAAGAACTTCTTCCTAATCAAAGGTTTCAGAACACTCTCGGCAGCTGGAGAACCCTTCATTCCCTGAGCTGCCTTTGCTCCCATCGAAAGAGAGCCAGGGCTGCCAAATGCCCCAAACGGGAGCTGAATTGTGGTTGTAGGGAGGATTAACCCACCTTGCAGCCTGTGCACATACAGCCCAACTACTCAGTTACCAGGAGTCTCCAGGGCAGTTTTTAGGACACTTAGGTTTTTCAAATTTTTTTAGGCTATCAAAACCTTCCTGGAAATTCTTAGGAGCTGAAAGGAAATACTTCGGATTTATAATTGGATCAAACACCATAAACAGTTTCCTGGGATACAGCAGAAGCACCTGAGGAGGGCAAGATCTCTTCTTGCTGACTGCAAGGATTCTCACAAAGCAGAGGGGAGAACTGCTCACAGAAATCACAGAACAGTCCTTGTATATCGGAAAACTTGAAGTAGTTTCAGTCATTTCTGCCAATCTCCTCTATCCTGACAACATGAGGGAGAAAGCCATGAGCAAAGCTCCAAGAGGATGACTCTAGCTGCCAGGAGGTAACAGCACCATGGGTTGTGGTACCATTTAAAAGCATTTAAAGGTAGCAATTGAGCACTTAAATAGTCAGAAGTATAACAAATATCTAACAACCAAGCTGCTTATTAATTGCTTGGACTTTTACACAAAGAAAACGAAACATAAAATTCGCAGGCAGTAAACGCATGCTGAACATGAAGATGGAGTCAAAGAAAATCACAGTTCGTTGATGTAACAGAAACAAAAGGGAAAAAGAAGAAGAAAACCAGCACACAGAAAAAAGGCTGTGGCTTGTAAACCAGCAGGGCTGCCTGCTATTCACTTAGTCTGCTACACTCCTGTGCAGCATCAACCATGGAACTGAGACAGGAATGTGTCTCAGGCAGAAAATAATCTTTAAATCAAAATGGGATGTTCTCCCAGCGACTGCCAACAAACAGATTCTGCTGCTGCCAGTGTTATGATATGCAAGTAATTCTTTCATTAAAAGAAAAACAGGCCTCTGCTCCTTCAGAAAAAAACATGTTTCATTTTGTACAACTTAATCTTTTGTTAACAGATGCCTCTCTGCAGAATTTTGCGTGCTGTACAGGTATTCATGATTTGTCACTCCCTTTGCTTTCTGTGCCTGGGTTAAACAAGAGGGCTCCTGTATATTTCTGGGTGAACTGGGATCAATGGAGCTTCATACAAGGCCCAGATGTAAAAAGAGGAATATTTCCTCCTCACTGAAATGAGCACATTTGTGAGTTTGTATGTCTATAAACAGAAACTGTCAAACAAGATGTGACTGGTAAATTTAACAGCAAATTACGGAACTGTTTTTCTGTCTGGCAGAAATAAAAACAAAGTTCATAACTAAAATAAGCAGAATACCAGATTAAACAGGGAGGCATTTGCTGTGTTTTCCATTACTGAGGAGTCCAGTGCTCATCATGAAAAGCTACAAAAAGACATGTACTTATGTATAGAATAAAAACATTATTTACACTGCTACTTGTTGTTAACTTGTTTTCAGTTCTCAAGTTATAAATAAATTAACAGTTATTTCTTTTTTCCTTCTTGTATTTTTCCTAAACTTTTTGTCTATTGATCTGTTATCCAGAAAGTAAAATTCTTCCAATATAAGGAAATAAGCTAAGGATCATTTGAATATATTTGTCATTATCCCTTCTAAATTCCTTAAGAACTAGGACTAGAACTAGGAAGTTAAAATGTAAAATTTCCAAGAAAAGTTATATTAGGCATTTAATTAAATATTCATTGATATAAAGTCACACACTCCTTCCACCTTCAACTTCTTTCTTGACTCTTAAATTAATTTTCATGCCTCTGCTTCTCTAAACCTGGCAGACTATGATGATAGGAATGTACTATTTAAAGGACACAAAAAGCCTCCTTTCTTTTCTTTGTATCTCTGATCTATCCAAACCTACCTGAAAAGAATACATACTCAGTTTTAAAGTCTGGCAGGCAAACTATGTCAAGTGTAAGTCATAAGTGAATCAATATAAAGAAGTCACATCTCAGGTTAAAAATGCCAAAGTCTCAGGAATGCTTTAAGAAATGTTTAACTTCATGAGCACGCATGGCTCGGGCACAGTCTGAAAATGCTTATGCTATTTCTTTTCTATTTGCTGCAGCTGTGAAAGGTCAAAGGATTAACTCAACTTGAACACAAACCTGGCAATAGTAGCAATTTAATTATATTTGCCAACATCACCTGAGAAGATCACTGCATCCAGCAGGCTTTCAAGCCTTGTCTACACTTCCTCATTTCAGATGCCTTTACAGAACTCCAGCTGCTCAGGTGGAGAAGCTGTACAGAGTGGTGACAATCCTGACTTTTCCAGCTCTATATTCTTCAAAAGAAATAAGTAACAGGTCGTAGATTAATGGGCCCAAGCCAACACTTCCTAGAGCAGCCCACAGACTAAAGCTATTAGCAAGCGCCTTTACAGCCGTTTGCTGCTTCATTAGTTAAGCCAACAAGACGCAAAGGTAACTACCAATCGGTGCCAGGCCACAAGATGACTCCATTGCGCCTGTCACTTCTTCCCTTCTCAGAGAAAGTGGCAGTACAGCTGTTTAGGGAGAAACTGCTTCCCAAACACCTTCTCCTGTGCACTGTGATGTGACAGAGAGCACCATGCTCCTCAAGCTTTCTCACCCTCCTGCAGCATACAGGAGCAGTCTCTAAGTTCCTGCTCCCCTTGCAGGCACGGCCAGGCTGGTCTTGCAGAAGAGGAAGGCTGCTGGCATGGACTGTGAAGCAGTATCGACCCAGAAGAACTGTCCCAGAAGCTCAGCCCAGCCCCTGTGGCTAAAACGGCCAGGCCAGTCTAAGCCAATTAAAATTTGTTTTGCTTATTAGACAGATGCAGCGGTGGCCTCCCAGCTTTCATCCTAAAAATGTCATTAGACCTCAAGCCTTTACTGACAGAACTGGAAATCACAAAGTGCTCACCAACAACTCTGGTGGTGAGGTGAACACAAATGCTGACTCCACTCTGCTCTGAACATGAGCAGTCTCCCAAACAAGCCCGGCGTACCAAGAAAGAAAAACAAGAAGCCATCAACACACACCTTGCTCAGACTGCACAGCAAACAGGAGGGCCAAGCGCCCAATCCTCATCTCAGGAACTGGAAAATAGATTAGATGCCAAACTGAAAAGATGGTTTTAAATTTCCCAGAGCACTGAAGATCTATTTGTCGACGGGGCAGGATTGTTTATCCCCTCAACAAAGCAGACGGAGGCTGTCAGTCAGGGCTGCCTGAAACCGAGCAAGTGTAAATGAAACCAGATCCGCGAAGAAAGTTTTGCCCTAGTGAGTGCAACACAAAATGAGGAAAGGAAGACATACTTAGCGGTGATTCAATAATAAAGCAGCTAACAGTGCTGTTCAATAAAGACATTTACTTTCTAATGAAGAAATTTACCAGCTACAGCTGCACTTCTGCTCATGGAGGACACAGCTCTTCTGTGGTTTTCCTAAGAAGCTGCGATATTCTGCCTAATGAAAAAGCTGATTCTGATATCTCCAATATTGGAGGGTACAGGGAAATACACACAACTGTTGTTTCCTCCAAAATGTTTCCTGCCTTCACGAAATGATTTGTTACTGAAATTTCTCAAAGCATTAAGATCTATGCCTGAAATCCTGTAGCATGTAACTTCGCAGACACAATTCCACTTCTGAGGACATTAGATGTTACTCGCAAAGCCTTCACCTCTAGTCTTTTGTTCCTCAGAAGAACATGATTTGCTCGTAACAAAACAAATTGCCTTCCTTTTATATCTTCCAGAAAATTACCGACAGGGTTTGGTACAACACTTCCTCAAATTGTTCCAGGGGGAATTTCCTAGACCACTGGTCCAGTCCCACAGGCCACGACACAGACTGGGCTCCTCTGCTCTGCACATTTTAACTCCTGTACAAACAGCAGCCCTGGCTTATGGAGAATACAACAGCAGGTCTCTTGAGTCCCTCCTTCTAGTCAAAGGTTTTTTCCTGTTCAATGGAAGTTGGTGACTGATCTAAAGGACTGACAGCTAAAAACATCTCCTCTGATCTATCTGCCAAGCTGTGCCCTACTCTGAAAGACTTTGTATTGATTCACTTGCCATGCAACTGCTGGCCTCGAGAATTAAATTAGTATCATGAGCAAATGATATAAATTCTTTCTTGTTTCTTTGTTTGGTTTGGTTTTTTTTTTTTTAAAGAAAATTAAATTAAGACAATGGGTTTTAGAAAAGATTCCTTACTAAAAGCTATTTAATACTCCTGGCTTTTGAATAAGTTTATTCTTATGAAATACATTCAAAAGACAGAGTTTCACAAGCAGCAACAAATCAGCTTTTCCCCATCTGTAGTGGAGAAGAGCTGTGGATAACTCCTCCAAAGAAAGACCTTCCCTTAGCAAATCCAATACGCAAGAGCCGAACAGTGTGACACTGAACATCAGTCTGGTTCTTCTACAAGCAGATAATCACTTCCAGTCTGCTCTTTGAAATCAGCGGCTGAATAAAGATCTTGAGAAAGCAAAAGGGCTGCTCAGGAAAGGAAACAGTGTAATGCCCATTTTCTTCATGCATGTCAAAGCTCATTGCTGAGCAAAAAGATGCAACTCAAAGGCAAGGAATCCAACACTGAACAACAGCCTCAGTGTTCAGTCAAGAATAAACTGCTGGATTATTGTCAGCGCTGTCCTTCTCAAGAAACAGTGGTGTTATTAACAACCAGCAAAATCCAAACTGGTGACAGTTTTACAAGACAAATTCCAAACATTTCCCATTGATGAAATAAAGGAATGAAAATTCTCTAGTGAGTTATGTTGATGCTTGTGAGACCACAGAGTTATCTGAAAGAGGAAGCCAGTGGTAACAGAACATTTCAGCTACCTTCACTCAGAAGTGGGAGGAATGTACCCAGAACTGGCTTTGTACTTTCTTTTTTCTATTTTAGAGAGAAGAGTATTTATTTTATAGGTTAATGTGCACAAGTTCATATGTAACTCACAAAACAGTTTCAGAAGACTGTATATAACACTGAAAAATAAATAAGTAAATATATCCAACATTAAAAGTGGAGAGATATGCCTGAAGTAGCTGTAGTTCTGCATTCACGCTCCATATTCTGGTAATTCTGTGATTGCCATACGGCCTCAAATCACGCAGAGTAAAAGCGAAGGCTGGGCAATGAGATATGGAGGCAATTGTTCTGCTTGTTTCTAAAAGTGGAAAATATCTTATTAAACTGGACAATCTGCACAAGTAAAAAAAAAAAAAGATCTAGGTCCTGCAACTAATGTGGTGAAGTGCTGTTCCGGAGAAATTCCATTTTATCTGTGCCTCCGTCTCTTAATCAGAGATGTTCAATGTGCTGTTGGTCTTTTCCACTGCCTTAGCAGATATATTTTGTAGTTTGTGCTATCAGTAAATTTAAACGACTCTGAACTCAGAGTACTATATACCACCCTGAATTCTTATGGAACAGATCACAAATGCATCTTACTTGCAAAAATATTGTATATTTTTTTTACCCTGAATCAGTGAGTAAACTGATTGCTCCTTCACGCAGATTTCTTCAGATTTCTGTGCAGACAGATCAAGATTTACGAACCCTTAAATAGCTATATATAAAGCTATGAAAAATTAATACCACCTTCTTCACAGCAGAATAAACTGATGTAAACTAAATACAGAATCACTAAACAAAAGGTAACAGTAAGCTATTCATGAACACTTTGTGTTAGGTCAGCACTTAACCTGTGAAATAATACTCACGCACTTAAATACCTCATCATAAGAGGTAAATATGCATCAGTATAAATAAGTACATGTACATATTTGCACAGATTATTTAAATTCTACCTTTAACCTTTTGAGTGTATGCCTTTGAACGTTAACCTATTTTAATTTGGATAACCACTACTGGGAAACCTCTCCTCCTCTTTTTTTTTTTCCCTAAAGAGGAAAAAGAGGAAGAATAAAATATTACTTCACCAAGTTATTTCTTTAAAAATCCACAGAGAAACAGTTTCTCATGCTCCTGATATATGCTGGGAATAATTCTGCTTTTAAGAATGCTGTTCAATTCTGACAACCTGGCAAAAAAAACTGACAAAGAACGTAAAGGGATTTTTGCAGATACCTATGGCATA
Organism: Geococcyx californianus; assembly: GCA_013389885.1. NCBI lineage: Eukaryota > Metazoa > Chordata > Aves > Cuculiformes > Neomorphidae > Geococcyx > Geococcyx californianus. Next base: position 48,826 of record VWPV01012075.1, on the reverse strand, counting down.
AGAACAATAGTCTGTCCTTTTGGGAAAAAGGAAAAAAGTTCCAAAATAACTACGTAACTACATAGCATCTTTCCTTTGAAGATACAGAAAGAAGTGTGCCAAAACTGTACCAGAGAACAGAAAACATCAAAGAAAATAAAGTTTCTGTTGCCTTTGGGAATGACAGGAAAGATATTAAGGTGAATATAATTGTATCAGAAATCCTACACAAAGAGAAATGTGATGGATTAAAAAGGAAATTCACCAATACTTCAGGACAAAGTCAGAAAGACTAAGGCATAACCACAGTTTATTTGGCAAGAGGCAAAGCATACACAAAAGATATTAATATATATTTCAGAAAACAGAGAGGAAGAAAGCTATCAAACCATTATTTAACTAGAAAGACAGTTAAAACAACCAACCAACTGACTGTAAGACATCAGATTTTAATAAACTTCAGAAAGGAAAACAAATCTCACTTATAGCAAAAAAACTGGATATTAAGGACAGTAAGAATTTCTTAAGAACAATTAGATGTATTCCTACCTTATGCAATTTAGGAATTAATTGCATTCAAGTCAGAAAGGGCTTTGCTTCGGAGTAGTTTAGGAACTCAGCAAAGCAAAATAAAGGTAGAGGCAGCAAAGTCCCAGAGGATGGCAGAAGAGCAAACACAGCAGCAACCTCAAAGTGAGAAGAGAAGAAAGCAGGAACTGAGAAAGTTAGAGAGCAAATGCAGCAACTCTGATATTTGAGAGTCCTGGAACAAACTATAGAAGCTTAAAAGCTACTTTGAATATGTTAGGCACAGTACCTAGTTTCCTTTTTGAGATCAGCACAGTAGATGATCTCCTCAATTAAGACTTTGATGCTAAGCCACACACCATTCTCAAAAGGAAAGGAGGGAACCTGATCTTAAATAAACCACAGGAAGGATGAGAAAACAACATCCTGGTTGCAAAACTACCCTGAAAAATACTTGTTTGGGTAAGAGGACATTTCAAGCATCATATAGGAAACCACTGCCAAGTTTCATGCATGATCCTATTTTCAGCAGCAATTTATGGAGTAACTCACCAATAACCACAGTAAACAGTGACATAAATCCAAGAGAAAACATCAGCGCTCTCAGAAGGATTTAAAATAATTTTGACATAGAAAAGTGATGGTCTAGACTCAGTGTAATTAAATAGAATAAGGAAAAATACAGATGAAAACCCCCACTTTGAAAGGTTAACAGTGAAAACACCACTCTGAAGGAAAAGTGATCAGTTTTACTCCCTGACTACTGCAGAAAACTTCCCTAAAAGTTCCCAGTTTCAGTTGTGATAAAGGAGATTTAGGATAGATAGCAGATGAAAAAATAAACACTGGAATTTTTTCAATGAATAGGTTAGAGCAGCACTCACCAAGTATCAGAAGCAGGGTATACATGACCCTGCTGCAAGTCACACCTCTGGCAGGGCTGCAGGCAAACACAGCCTGGCACCTGGCACAGGTGTAAGTTAAGCGGATAGGACACAGGTAACTGCTAGACAGGACCTCGGGGACTGCTGGACATGACCTGTAACTGTGAGAGACTCTGCCAAAAGTTATAGGCAGTACCGTGAGGGCTGGCTGCATTTCCACTGTGGTTAAGGGAGAGTTACATGAGAAACAGGTGAACTCCAGAAGTAGCTAAAGGGTAGGATGGAGGAATTCCAGGGAGGGGAAGCATAAAATCATAAGGTTGGAAGAGATCTCTGAGATCGAGTCCAGCTGTACCTGTCTCCCTACTACACCACATCCCTAAGGAACTCATCCACCCCTTTTAAACACCTCCAGGGATGGTGACTCCATCACCTCCCTGGGCAGCCGTGCCAATCCCTGGCCACCCTTTCAGTGAAGTAGTGCCAAGTACTGCTGGGATTACCGAGGAAACAGGAAAAGCGCTATCAAACGTGGTTATGATCCAGCAAGACTGGAGCCAATAAGGAAAACTAACCAGGGGTAGGGGGTCATTTGGGAAGAGACTGAGAGGGGAAGAGGAGAGGTATGAAGGTGGTAAATGGAAGGTGAAGAAGGAGAAAAGGGATAAAACCCACAAGTGATTCGTGCCAATAAATTCTTCACTGAAAGGTGATTGGCCATTGGAATGCGCTGCCCGGGGAGGTGGTGGAGCCACCATCTCTGGATGTGTTTCAAAGGAGATTGGATGAGGCACTTAGTGCCATGGTTTAGACGACGACAAGTAGGTGTTAAGTGTTGGGTCATAGGTTGGACTCCATCTCAAAGGTCTTTTCCAACCTTGTGATAGAGTGACCAGGCAGCGCTGCACTGCTCATCACTGCAGCTCAGATGAGCTTCCCATTACGAGTCCATCACAAAAATCAAACCTGCTTCTGCTGCCAGGAAAACCAGGGCAAGCAGGTAGTGGGACAGAGCATCTTAGCATCACTGTGTCAGTGCTTGTTCGTCCCCAGCCTCTTTCTACTGGCCTTGTAAAGTTCCCTTTCAACCCTGCACTTCCACAACACTTCTGTAAAGTCAAAGGAGCAGCACTCAAGTCCTATGTCTCCATTCATCCTTAACACACAAAAATAATTCCCAGAATATTCTCAGGGACAAAGTGATGTGCTTCCTTCCCACTCTGGGGAATGTCACCAAGCTACAGTGCTATGGAACAACGTGATTTTTTTTTTTGTATAGGCCACTTGGTAACAATTCCAGTGAAACGTTTGGATTAATGCAGACTTCCTTTCCACAAGCAACTGAATCCTTTAACAGCTGGAATATAATTTCAGCGGCCTTTGTAGAAGACGGGAGAAATGCTAAAACCATGAAGTATAAGACTCCAATATCTGAATGAAATTATTACATTTCCATCAAGAAAATATTCACCAGACGCGTGATAGTCAAACAAGTTAATTTACCAATAGTTTCATGGACTCTAGATTCATCACAAACAATACTTTCAGAAAACCATGAAAAGTGTAGGTGATGAGTATTTCATTTCAGTTCAGAATGTCTTTTAAGCACAAATTTGTTTCGTTTACAATATGAACACGAAAAAAAAAATCCTTTTCTGAAATATGTAAAAGTTAAAATGCACAGCGATATCTGAAACGTCCTTAGTTCTATAATTATTCATCGATATCTTTAATTTTACTTTATAAGACTGAAAGTTATCTGCAGTTCTGCACTGACACCAAAGTAAGCAGTCAGAAGCCTTCTGGTCATCTTCAAAATAGTAAGGGGAGAAATGAAAGAGAACTCTTAAAGAAGACAACGCTTTTGAAAAAAATCCTGCTATATACTTTTTATCTTAACGGAAAAATGTTTGGAATCAGGTCAGAGATGCAAACATCTGTGAGAGCAACATGCTCTAATATTCTCCATGGGAGAATCCTTACACCTCATGCCACTTAAAACATCCAATGAGAAGTCAAAAAAAAAAAAAAAACCAACATCAGAGCAGCAGCTGCTGAAAATTATCTTTACCAGTCAACCACACAATCATTTTATCAGAGACTTATGGCCACTGTTACATTAACTCAGTCTAGAAATGATACATAACATTTGCTAAGGATGCCACGAAAAGGTCACGCATCTGCTAACTCAGAGAATATATTCTGTTTCTATTTAGAATTAAATATTTGCCACACAGTATTTTGTATTCCTCAGTTTTTCAAACAACTGTCACCATTCTAACAAAAAAATCTGCATTTCATCCTTTTCTTACTAAGAAACTGACATTAATTAGCTTTCAGTGTGATAATGCCTTCTGTGGAAGCATGGGCACCACACCAAAACAAAAGTAATACGGTTTTGTGGCATTCAGTCTGACAAAAAAAAAAAGCAGTGTTTTACTACACAGACGGACAACACTGGATTCCACACAGTCTGCTGTGTTGGTAATGTATCATTGCTGATCAATGGATACAGTCACTGCAACATGCCACAGAATTCTGAAATCCTGAAGGTGACATCTTTCATAAATCTGATCTCAAAATTGTGTGGAAAATATGACAGGCTATAAAGTATTTTTCATGTAAAACTTTCCAAAGTTTCACCAACTTTCATTAATTAGATGTATGCAACTTCATTAAAATAAGATACAGCTATGGAAACAGGAAGAGAGAGACTAAAGACTACACTTCAGAATTATGATAAACAAAAGATGTATCAAACTTGAGCAAATCCCTACAACCGGGCAAAACAACTCAAGATATTGAAAAAATTGTCTTAGCTATGCAAAGACAGTATTTTCTAGAAATCTGCAAGGAACCGCTTAGCCCTTAATTCCATCCCACATGTGGTTCCATATGAGAACAACATACCAGAGCGTAGCACAGTGTACAACCAGCGAAGCAGAACTATTACTGGGCTCAGGGCTGCCAGAGAGAGAAATGTTAAAAACACAAAAATTGGTCCCAAGTTCTTTTCTCACTTATCTACATTCTCCCACACCACAAGCACAGCTTCTGGCAGAGAGAAGCACAGAACACAGAGTAGTCTCAGTTTCTTCTCGGCAATGCTAAGTGGTCACTGATCTCTAGGAAGATAAAGATACAATCACATGGCCAATACTTGGGAACACAACTGCTATCTAGGCAGATCTAAGAGGATTTCCCAGATGCAGGGTGTGGCCATACTCAGAAAACTGGGAAAACATCATCTGCTCTACGAATCCCTGCTCCAAAACAAAAGCCGGGCGCACAACTGCAGAAGAGAACCATCCAGAAAGAAACTCCCCCATCTTCTGGACAACGTAAGAAATGAAGATAGCAGGGTGTATTGCAGAGCCCACAGCCTGTGTGCAGCCAACCTGACTCACACAACACTACGCCCCTAAGCTGTCACAGCCATGTGAATGGAGAGCTCTCCCTTCTACACGACAGAGCAACTAAGTGTTTGCAGATTCAACCCTTGACCAGAAAACTCACCTACAAAGCAAAATCTGTCACTGCACCCATCCAGGTGGCATCCTAAATGCAAATCAGTGTGGAAGCTGGAGCCAGAGATCCCAACCTGGCCAACTTCCCAACCTTGGGTGTCCTGCTACAGTACTGAGTCTTTCATGGAATCATAGAATCATAAGGTTGGAAGAGACCTCTGAGCTCATTGAGTCCAACCATGCCTGTCTCCCTACTAAACCCTGTCCCTAAGGAACTCATCCACCCATCTTTTAAACACCTCCAGGGATGGCGACTCCACCTCCCTGGGCAGCTGTGCCAATCGCTGACCACTCTTTCAGTCAAGAAATTCTTCCCAATGTCCAGTCTGAACCTCCCCTGGCACAACTTGTGCCCATTTCCTCTCGTCCCATCGCTGTCACTTCTGAGAAGTGCCCAGCACCCACCCCGTCACAGCCTCCTTTCAGGCAGTTGCAGACAGGGATGAGGCCTCCCCTCAGCCTCCTTTTCACCAGGCTAAAGAGTTCCCTCAGTCTCTCCTTGTAGGACTTGTTCTCCAGCCCCTCCCCAGCCTCACTGCCCTTCTCTGCACATGCTGCAGCACCTCAGTATCTTTCTTATATACAATTTCATCTTATTTTTACTGTAAATGGTTAAAAATAAAAACTTACAATGGTTTTCCCCTTCACCCCAGGCACAGTTTGTGAAAGCACGATCATTTTAAACTATCTGCTAGTTATCTGTCCTTACCATAAGAGATTTCTTTACTCACAACGAGCTGCTGTCTGTAACTCTAGATAACAGAATCAAATGCCGCACAATGAGAGCTTTCACTGTAACCAACATCAACATCTTGGTAGTTAACAAAGCAGTACGCAACTTTAACTGACTTTCATCTAGATTTTCATTATATGTTTGCAACTCACCAAAATTTCTCTTTGTTCTTCCAGAGTTTTTAAGAAGTTTGAAAACTCATGAAGTGATGCATCTGTAATACAAAATCAGAGAAAAAAAAAGTTTTATCATGTTGCAGTGTGAGACAGCAAAATATATCCACTTAAAAGTCACTTCTTACCTACCTATGTATCTTTCATCATCTGTCTCTGCATCACCAATGAATTCAAATTTAAAGTCTCTCAAAGAATGTGCAAATTTTCTCTGGGCTGCTGAAAGGTCTGCAAGGAAAAAAAAACACAGACTGAAGGATAAGAATGCTGCAAGATTGCACTCAATCCTAGAAATAATCAACTTCTACAAAAGACTCTTAACACATGTCTGCCTGAGGGCATTACAAGACATCCAATATTGTCTAACCTTCTTCTGATTTCACCTGGGAATTTGCTGCACAGATTTCTTTACATAAGGCTATATAGCAGGAAGCAAGCATGATAATGTTTACAGTACTACACCTACACTTCATACAATCACAGAATGGTTTGGGTTGGAAGAGACCTTAATGAAGCTTAAGGCAAAGCACTCAGAATAACTTGTGCCAGTTGTCTTATTCTGCTAACCTAAATTCACCAATATATGTCAGCACAAATACACATTTTAGGATTTCCTATATACTTCACACAGATAACTGGTAGCGAAACATTTATACGTAAACCAAATTTAAAAGAATTGTTGCACTGGAATTAGAAATTCCATGGAGTTAACTATGCCAAAAGTTAGTCAAGTTAAATACACAGCATTAAGATTAATTTTTTATAATAACTGTTTTGTAATATTTCTAAAATCTTTTCTTCAACTCAATTTTTTCTTACTAGTGTTTGACAATGTGGAGTCAGGGCTGCATTCTTACACCCCTCAGAAAGTAACCAGACTCTATAATTATCTACGATATCATCATTATAAGCCCTTATTAAGGTTTATAAAGCTGTAAATAAGTAGCATACACACACTTCTCTGTTGTGCTGACGTGCAGGTTAGGAATGTCACGAGTTCTAGAAGAAGACGCATGTCCTGGTACACTCCTCCCAAATAGTAAAGGTTGTACTCGCATTTTTGTTGCCAGCCAAGATTAAGGTCAATTTGAAACATTTAGTTAATCTTTAACCTTTGTCTTATCACATGCAGTTCTGAAGGGCTAAGAACACCTCTTTTAACAGAGCAGCTAAGCATTTTGTTCTTTAATATTAACCGAAGCTACAAGACTATAAGTTGGGCTTTTTTGTTGTTCTTGTTTTCCTTTTTTTTAAAAAAAAAACAAACAGCTTTATGATAGGTCCTGCAGCCAACACATTGTACGTTTTATCATGTGTCATAGCCAAGTACAACTTCAACACACGATGCTGCACTGAAAGTTCAGATCAACCAGTTGAAAGGATAAGTCACAAATACTCTACAAAGACCAAGACACAATCGAAAATGAAAAAACTGCTTTCTGTTCCTTGCCATTCCACATTCCTTTCTTTTCATCCATTTCTCCTTGGTCCTTTCCGCACCTATCACGTAACAGCGCCATTCCCTGTGATGCCGTGCTGTCTGGTACTCGTCTCCCTTTTGCAACTCTGCTGAAGCCTGTACATGTACCCTTCAAAACACTGCACAGGGGTGAAGGAAGAAGGATAAGAAGGCTGAAGGGAAAAGTAACATAAGTAACAAAAGTAACTAATTCCCATGCAAAAGGAAAAGGGGTATTTTAACTCAAATGCCTTGCGGGCTGAAAGGCTGATCATAACGGAAACAGCAAAAGAAACAAGTTCTGCCAGCTGTCAAAGGCTTAAATACAGAAAATAAGTTTCTTAAACACCTAATGTTATGCTTATTGGTCAGCCAGGTCACAACACAAGGCTGAAAATTGTTCATTTATGAAAGAACGGGTCTAACAACACACACACTCCCAAACCTATTTAATTTTCTTGAATCTGATAATTGCCCTCCAAAGCCCTGTCATACAAGAGATAGCCCTGTGCTAGAGGAAGGAATTATTACGCTTTCCACTACTTGTGGAGATAAAGTATTAAAATAGCATTGAGCAAGGTAGATGATGAGAGCAGGCACACAGCACCACATGCATGTGCCATCCCCCTTTCCCCTTCACATACCGAAAGGGTACTAAAATACTCAAGGGGGCTACGAGCTTTGCTGAGCCATTCTAGAGAGGTGCAAAACCATCTCCTGCGCGGCTGCATGTTCCACCTCTCCACCAAAAGCCACCTCTCTGGTGATAACGACAGAAGATAGAAGCTGCGCCTATGCCCTTACTCTTTCAGTGCAAATTCCAACATCTTCAGTCAAGTCAAGAAGGCATTGAACCAAAACACGGAGCTTCTCACAGGATTAGAAAGCCACAGCCACGCATTTCTCCTCACTGAATCTGCTAAGCAATTGGAAATTACTGACCAAAGGGCTAAGTAGGTGGTTAGAAGCAGTAACCTTAAACACACCAAAGCTAGATTTGCAGAGTTCCTATATTAAAAGTCATAAAGACACATGAAATTTTTGCAATGTCTTTCCACAAATAATATCTTATTAATAACTGTTCCAAAATTTTCAGAAAGCACCAGGAAGTGGGGGGAGGTTGGGAATTTGGGACACAGAAGAAGGACCTGATGGGTCAAGAAAAGCTGCAGATACCTAGCTGCTCAAGCCACACCTAGAACAACAGACAATGCAACAGGAAAAGATTTGCTGATGGATTTTAAGAGCTTGGCACTTTCAGCAAAGGTGAGAAATCACTGGAGCAAAACAAAAACCAATAACACATTGCAAGACGTAACTAGGAAGAAACAAAACTCCTGACTGAGGGAAGAACACTTAAGTCATTTGGTTCAGCAGTTTGCTGCAATGTTGTTGCCAAAATAAAGACGTTTTTAATCCTGCTTAGTCAGCAGATGTTATCTATTATACAAGATTTATCCTTCAAATGTTTATGTATCATCCATCAGTCTTGTTTTACTTTGGTTATTACATTTAAGCTCACATTCTGTTTGCATTCCCTAAGCCAAAACAGCACTGGTCTAACATAAAGGGACGCAAAGATGAGGTAAACAGCATGAAACTGCTATAGCCTTTACCCTGATAAATTCTGCATATTCTAAAGTACACACACAGATATTCACATAATTATATGCATTTATAAAAATCTACAAAAACAAACTAGGTGCTGATATCATCATAAGTAATACACTCTTATTTTTGCATTACAATTTAAATGTTGAGCATTGTTGCTCAAGTTAGAAATTTCATAAATATAACTTGGCTTTCTTCCACCCTGTGTCAGAAGACCTTTACTCCAGCAAAATTATTCAGATGGCACTGACAGGTACATCTCAGTATTGTTCCAAATCTGCATTAGAGCTTGTAAGGCCAGTACGTGCTACATAACAGACTGTAAGTGTACATGGATTTCAGCTACATACATAGAATAACAGTACATGAGTACAGTATGTATCAAAAGTTATGCTGATTATCCAAATAATGCTGTAAACTATTGAAGGAACGCAGGGAGGATTTAGGGGGTCAGTAAGTAATTATTTCATTTCCTTTAATCTACACATTCTACGCAGTAACACCATACAGAAAGAAATAGGAAGCAAAAACAGGATTGCTGCTTGTTGAAAGCTGCTGCTATCACTTAAAGGGAGGAACAGGGCATTCAAGACCAAAAAGCACTTAAATATCAACCAAACACTAACACTCCTTCCTGAAAAAAATTGTAATCCTGCTGAACCCCACAAGGCTGGGTCATTTCAAAGACTTCCTTTCTTAAAACGCTAAAAGAAACCAAGGATCTGCTAAATGCTTTAACCAAAAGACTGAAGAGGAAGACAAGCACATTTCCAAAGAGAGAAGGGAGGGATATAAGGACACCAGGGCTTTTAATTTCCTTTGTTGGTGCTCCTATCATTACACCATATTTTTTTCATATCTGAGATTAACTACTTAAAAACACACCAGAAGAAATGGAGGCAGATGCCAGCTGCCCCACTTGACTCTGAAATGATTCGCTAATAAGTGCTCCTGTCAGTTCGTCCTGCTCCAGATGCACTGACGGTGCCCCACACAAATATATCTATATTTTTCCACTTGGATTTGCAGGAAAACATTTTTGTTACTTATCTGAGTTGAGCCAAGCCAACATGACACCATTAGCTGCTAGGCAGTGGCCAGCCCTCACAGCAGCAGACTCCAGCCTCACTCTTTAAGGTCAGAGCTACTTCAGCGTCAACCACCTACACCAAAACTCCTGCATGACGGGAGATCAAATCACTTCCAAAATCTACCCTAGATCTCTTTTGCACAGCAGGACAATGACAGAATTATTAAGGTTGCAAAATGTCTCTAAGATCATCCAGTCCAACTGTCAGCCCAACACCACCATGTCCCAAAGGGCCACGTCTACACATTTTTTTAACCCCTCCGGAAATGGAACCTCCATCACTTCCCTTGGCAGCCTGTTCCAGTGCTTGACCAGTAAAGAAATTTTTCCTAATACCCAATCTCCCTAGCACAACTTGAGGCCATTTCCTCTAAACCTATCTCTTTTTACTTGGGGAAACAACCTGCTTCTAACAGCTTTCTGCATTAGTGTTAGTATTTTTCTATAGCAAACTAGAGTTCTACATCAAACTTCACTTTTACTGCATAACAACGATTCTTTTACACTGCCATTCCTCATCCCTAACTACAAATCTCATTGACAGCTAACACACTCCAGGAACAACAGATTTCCAGCAGCTTTATTTGACATGGATTAAAATTTCACTGGTTTCATTCAACATTCTCTTCAAAGAGCTAAAAGGTTAAGAAATACCTAAATCTAACTACAAAGCTAGTCTTCAAGCTACATTACTACACTAAAGGCCAATATTAGACTTCTCAACCTCCTCTCCTCGCAGTAGGCCAAGATCAGGCAAGGTACGCACCATCACAACACGGCAAGGACACACTGAGCAAGAGTTGGCTTCTTCCCTCTTCTTCCCAGGCATCAATCTCACTTGCAAGAGTGAATAAAGCAGCTTCAGAGGAACAGAGCACTTAAAATCGTTTGTCCAAGAGTCACAGTATGAACTTGTATGAGGTTTTCTACAAAACCTGCATCATCTCAACGCTTGCAAAAGCAACTCCCTTCTTCCTTTCTGTTTCCCCTTTAGCAAGGTGAACAATGAACCCAATACAATCCATGGCGCTGAGAACACAAACAGGATTTAGTTATTACCTTAGTAAGGTGGATTAATAGGCTTTACTTATCAACTTAGCAGATGCAAGCCATGTGGCAGATTCCTAAGAGCAGCAGCATGTCCAGCTCCCTAAAATCAAATAAACTTTCTACTCTTCATTTTTATCTGGTAAGTATATTAAAAGAATGATTTAAATAAACAAAAATGTCAATAAAACTAAAATATATTCATTCCCCTCCAAAACCAGAACAGAGATCCAGTTCAAAGACTGAAAGATTTCTAGAGTCTTGTTTTAACAACGTCACGTCACCCACCGCAACCCATGAGTTTCTCAAAGCCTGGCAAACTCAGGTATAAAGATTAAACATCAACTCATTACTGACTTGCTCAGGACCTCAACTTCTCCCTTCCGCCAGCATAGTACAGTGTAAACATATTTGGATCATCCCACACCTTTAAAACAAAGAAGAAAAAGCAGCAACCTCTCGTCACTCTCATTTAACTCAACCGGTGGCACCGCATTCTGCTCCTGCTGGCCCAAAGGCACCTGTCCCACTGCAGCTCCAGGGTGCCCAGCAGCTGCCACCTTCATATCCTGAACATTCCTCTGCTCAGATCTGAGACAAATCCACACTAACTGTACCAAAGTTACCATGTGGCTTATTATTTACTGAAACCTGCAAAAATTTGATGTCAGAAGGAAGCTGCTCTAGATCATTTATGTACACACGTGCACACACAAATGAGAGTTTAAATTTTCAAAATACCACAAAAAGAGAGGAAGAACAAGCAAACAGAGCAGTAATATTTTAGGAAATGTCTTTCAAATATCAACATGTAAGTGTTTTTAATATGGAAAGGTTTATAAAGCATTTCAGCATGAAAGAGAAAAAAGATAATTGGAGGAATAAACTGAAATCCAAACATCCCTAAGGCAAATTATACATAAATACAGGAAATTAATAACAGTTTTAGGGATCTTAATACCTAATGGAATGATTTTCCTTTCTAACTCATCCCAGATAGGTATTCATGTCATTCTTCTGTTACACTAAAAGCCCAAATGTTGTCACAAATCTCCCAATGAATGACAACAGGAAGTGAACACCTAGAAGGTGAAAAGGAAAACCATGGTTTTATTGTCCAATCTAAGAAAAGAGAGAAAACTGAATATTGGTGTAACAAATGTCATTCCTCAGAACACTGCTTCTGTTAGGAACTGATTGGTCTTGAGTACTTCTACAGTGCATGCTGGGGTCATTAATTGTGGCATAATCATATGACAAGTAAGAACATGCTATTTAGCCTGAACAAAGCACAGGTAACTTGCATGGCAGAGATATTCCAACCTTCTCTCCACTTTTTAATAGAGAGAACCACCCAACTTTCGCAAGATTTCTATTTCATAGGTTAGTTTTATGACTTCCCTTCTCTCAAATGAATAATCCCAGAGTCTAAGTGCCGCTGTTTAGTCCACACTGATCAAAAGACTCATTAAGAAAGCTTTCAGATTTCAGCAGAGTAGACTGATTTTCATAGATATGCAGAATGTTTTAAATACCATAACTTCCAACCACTGTTTTCTACTATAGGAAGTATTCAGCATAACAACACGAAACAATCATCCCACCTGCCTTCTCTAGTTCTCCAACTTTCAGCAGTGAAAACAAATTTAACTCATTTCTCCATTCTCTGCCCCTGCAAGTACAAAGATAAAAACTCCACATTCCCTCACATCAAGAAATGACTAATTACCATGTTAATTACCATATGCACAATATCAGAAAGCAGCATTTCGCGCAGGTATGCTGCTGTTATCCCTCGGCTGCACCATACCATCTTGGGTCCTGGCTTTTGGTTTTTTCAGGTGGTTCTCTGAAACCAGCGAGCCAGTCCTACTCCACCCTGCTATGGGATTCTCCCCTTTGCATCACAGGCATTAGGGCTAAACAGCACACTCGGTATCTCAGCGCATACTAAGGCTCTCGTAGACCATCTCCAATAGCTCTGATGAAAAAGGGCTCCCCTCTGCCATCTGAGATGGTGATTAAACATTTCAGTTCTGCTCTTTAGGAGCACAGCATAAGTTACAATTCATGGAAAGAAAAGACAAGATACAACCCTGCCAATAAATTAAATGTATCCTAAAGGCTCTGCTGAAGTGTCAGGCAACTGTGTTGGGAGATAACTGTGGAGTACCACAAAGTTAATTTGCCTTAGAAGGAATCATAACCATCTTCCTGGTCCTTACAACTTCCACATCTCTGACAACAAAACAGACCAAAAGAAGTAGTAAACCATAAAGCAAGAACTAAGAAAAATACATTTGCAAAGCATAAAACTATGAGAGCATTCTACCAAATTCACACAGAATAAAAATTAGCATTTCAGGATTTACTGCAAAGGCAGCAAGACAGACATGGATGGTGTGTATATATAACCTGTTCCCAAAAGAAAACTGCGCAATCAGTCCAGAAGTAAAAATGCGATAACACGACACCAAAACAGCTGTACCATCATAGCTCTCACTGATAAAACCTTCTGCAATACCTTTAGCTCTGTAAGCAGCACAGAGCTGGGGACTGCCTTCCAAAAGTGACTGAATTAGAAAACCTGAGATGAAAACGTTCTGAGATTGGGATTTTACCATTATTAATGTAAAGATGTACGAATTCAGGAAGTAATATTACACTTCTAGTAGCAAAGTTTCTAGCAGAAATTTAAAACTGGCTTTAGCTGTTTATAAGACAACTCTGTTCAGTAAATGGAACAAACATTTTGTATACTTCAATTCAAGTTCTTGTCAAACATCACATATTTGAAGGCCCTCCTGCATTTATTCATGATTTCTTTACTCATATTTATTCTTTTGGATGATTATGTTCCTGTTTCACAAACCATTTATATCCTAAATGAACTTATTGATGTATCAAGGACAATTTCCAAACAAGGAAAGGCACTCAGTAATAAGTAAATCAGAGGACCACATTGCTTAAGGAGAAAAAAATGTGCAACATACATAAATGAAAGCATTCTCCTCACCTGGGAAACTCTGTAACAAGGAAAAAAAATAGTTAACTGAAAAAATGTGTTTATTGTACAGATACTTATCCAGCCTCAGTATTCTGCATGTTTTAATTCTGGAGTGTTGCTTTCTTTCTCAGAGTTATTTCCCCCCACAATAACTATAATGTTTACATAAAATGGAATATATTGTGTTGAAATATTACTTTGATTGCAAAAGAAAAGAACCATTCGCTGTTGAAAAGAAGCTCAATTTTGCCATTATATTCTCTAATATATAAAAGAGCTTTGTGGCTGGGAAACAACCCCACATAATGAAATGTATACTCGGAATATGGAAAATTAATCCCTCACAGTTCACCCTACCTTAAATATTCTCTAAATTCAGAGCACTTTACTTATCAAAATCCAAATAACTAACTGGACACATCTCATTTCTTCACTCACCAAAATTCATTCACGGCAGCCAGGTAAAGTTGCGAAACCAACCCAGCAGGAGGACTTGACCCCATCATCACTGTACAGAACCTTCCCCCTTCCAAGAAACAGGACGAACTTCATTATTTGAAGGCTATTGTCTTAGAAAGCACACGTGCAACTGAAACTCGATGCGGCTGAGAAAGCTGGAAGGGGAGCACAACTCAGCCTGGGATGGGGAAGTCACAGCAAACATGCCAGCTTGCAGTTTCTTCACATGCTGCATCCGTTGAGCATTAACACACGAGTCTTAGAACATCATCCCTGACAGTTCACAGTCAAAATAGTTTCAGCAAGATCTTTTTTTCCTCCACAGCAGCAACCAAGGGAGAAAAAACAAACAAACAAACAAAAAAACAAAAAAAAAAACAAAAAAAAAAACAAAAAAAAAAACAAAAAAAAAAACAAAAAAAAAAACAAAAAAAAAAAAAAACAACAAACTCAACAACCTCCCCCCACAGTTTGTAGCTAAATGAATCCTCAACGGGATTTCATGCACTAAAGGCCTTTTTTCCAGAAAGAGCCCCCTGCCTGCCTGTTGCAGCCATCTGCAAAAAATGCAAGTGTTAGTGCTTTTCCCAAGAAGTCAGAAGACAACTCCATAATGGGAAGTTGGCAGCCAAAACACAAGGAGAGCTGGTAGCCACCTCCCTAATGAATGACTAGAGCAAGTATTTTTATCATCTTTAAAAGCACATGCTGTTCAACTGACGGTTTGAAATGTTTTATGAAGCTGTATGTCAAGCCTGCAGAAATGTCAACATTAAACATGACAATTCTTGCAAAACAAAAAAGCATCATTCACAGTGCTTTTGCTCTTCAGAACGGCAGAGATCTCAAAACACTGTCACTTGTATGAAAGAACTGTCGGTCTGCATGTTTGCATGTGTAGACAAAAACCCACAAGGAGATCAAACTTGCAAGATGCTCTGATTTCTCCATAACAAAACATGTTCAAGCACGAAGCCAGCACACCTGCACAGATATAACTGGAGTGTTATATGCAATGGTTAACAAGTACTTTGCCATGAGTAAGACCATAAAAGGTTCAGAAAATCAAGTTGTGTTTTTACCAGTTCTTCCTCTCGTGAGTCATGAAAATTAAGCAAAACTCTTCCAGTAGGCTAAGTGCAACAGAATTCAAGTGGGAGAGGATAAAAAAAAAACAAAAAAAACCAGGGAGGAATCAAACAAGCAGTTGAGATCTATAATTCAACAAGTGAGAGCCCAAAGGTTAGGCACTCAGCTATTTATTTACTTATTTATTTCTTTAAAGGTCAGCATATTTTGAAAAATACTTGACCATTTAGTGCATTTCTACACAAAAAACTTAAAAATACAAATTTAAAAATTCAGTGAGTAGGAATTCTAGTAAGATTTGCATTAAATAATTTTAATGAAGTATGGACTATTTTGTGCACCATAGGCAAGCAGGGTGAATCTTCAGCACTAAGCAGGATGGGATGACCAAAACAGAGTGAAAAGTTCAATAACTTTTCTGTACTTAGAAACAAAAGTGAAATTAATCCAAGTTTTGACAAAGAAAACAGCTGACAGCACCTGTGGTGCAAAGGGCAGCCTGTACTTACATCAAAAGCATGGATAGCACAGCAATGGGTTGCTAAACTAGATAGCCAAACTTAAAAAAAAGTTTAACTACACACACTTTTGGAAAGATATCAGATGGGGATTTTAGGCGTAAAGCATCACTACAGCTGTGGGTCAAAAAGAAGTTTTTGTGATACATCTCACATGAGCTGTATCTGGCTAAATTATATCAAGACTGAAGCTTCTCATTAGGTCAGACCAAACCCCTATATGCACACCACAGAGTATGTCAGCATTCATATACTGAATATAGAATATCTTTAAATAAATAAAAACAGCAGGAAGCACAGAAATAGATCAAATGTGGAAGTAAAGGATGATTCCCTCACTCCCCTTTCACGGCTGTCATTGTTGGTCTTCAAAAGTTGTTGCTAGAGGAAGCCCTTGCGCTCCAGCACCATTTCACCTGCCAGCTTCTCCAATTATGGCAATTTATTTGCCTGGGCAGAAAAATAAAGTCCTGTCATCGACAAGCGCTAGCAGAGCTCACCAGGAAATACTCATTTAAATATTCAACTAGATAGTACAGTATATGCCAAGAGTGAAATTTTACTCATCTCATCTGGATATCTATGCAACATTTGAACTCTATGTGCATAGAAATCCCATAATACTTCTGTCAGTATCAGATTATAAATTTTACAGGAGGCCAAGGAATAATTGTAGGATATTACTGGCTATGTAAAGAAGACAATCAAGCTTACTAACTCTGATCAGGAAAAAACCTTTCACCTTAAATTTACTGGCACATAAGTATGTGAAAGCCTCACTGCTCTGGGATTTCACAACATTTCCCCAAAATTATTTTCCAATATGCATACCAGTGGCAACCGGTTCCCAAATCAAAGATCATTAAATGATCAAAACCCAAAACAAAACAGCTGAGCAAAACCAATTTAGGATAGCCAAGGGCAACCACCACAACCTTATGAGAAGCATAAGGCACGAAAGAAACATCCTGCAATCCTACAGAGTTATCTCAACAGAAAACTTAACAAGCAGGAAACAAAGCCATTTGTTTTGTCTTCTAATGCAACTTTGACAATTCATACTGTTTTCAAACAAAAGACAACACACACTATAACACAGTAAATGATTACTCACATCCTTTATGCTTTGACACAAGAATTAGCTTAAATTTACTATCTTGGTTTTAGAGAACAGTCAAGCTGGTTTTGATGCTAAATGAGTGCTATGTGTATAATTCTAGAGTGAAAGTACAAGCCTACAGATCTGTTTCAGCTGTATTACTATGCACTCTGATATAAGAGGCTCTCACAAGAGCGAAGGTAATGCAGTTTCTTGCATAAGTTGAGCAATGCCATAAAAGTATTCACAACTCTCTTTATCAGGGAGTGTAGCAATAGGATGAGGGGAGACGGTTTTAGGCTGAAAGAGGGGAGATTTAGATTAGATATTAAGAAGAAATTTTTTACTGTGAGGGTGCTGAGGTTGTCCAGAGAAGTCATGGATGCCCCGCCCCGTCTTTGGAGGTGTTCAAGACCAGGTTGGGTAGGGCTTTGAGCAACCTGATCGGGTGGAAGGTGTCCCTGCCCATGACGGGGGGGCTGGAACTGGATGAGCTTTAAGGTCCCTTCCAGCCCAAACCATTCTATGATTCTAACCTCCCTCGGAAATTCCCATATATCTCCTGCATCGGAAGTGACTGTTCTCACTTTGATGGTATGAGGAACAATTTATGTAGTAGAACAGGCACACAGAAGCTCAGGACTTCATTCAGTAGTGTTTGAGTCTCACTGATGGCAGCGGAGGAAAAAAAGAGTGAGCTAGCATTTCCAGAGAGAAAGCTATTTTATAAAGCATTTGGATTTGTTAAGTTTCTATTACCATTTCAGGGGTTGGGGTGATACTAAGCTTTGGAGAACTTGGTTATAAAACAGGAAATATTGATTTTTTTGCTTCCCTTGACCTATCAACAAGAGCTTATAGTCAAGTACCGTCCCTGCTTGTCATCACCCAAAAGATCTGCAACTCTGGCTTGCCAGCCCAAGCATACTCAGAGCTGTAACTGTGTATGTTAGAGCGGGTGAGAAGTGGTCAAAAGGGGAGCAGAAGCCTAAAGCTGACCCACGACTGACCACAAATGTTGTCAAATTAGAAATCTAAGCATGGATTCCCTTCTCTAAAACAAGACAAAATAAAAAAAAAAAAAACAAACAAACAATTCTAGCCTAACAGCTCAAATGAGGAGCTGTTGGGACAGTGACAATCTCTGTTATAGAATCATAGAATTATTTAAGTTGGAAAAGACCTTTAAAATCATCTGGTCCAAGCATAAATCTAACACTGCCAACTCCAACACTAAACTGCGTCCCTAAGTGCCATATCTACACATCTTTTAAATATCACCAGGGGTGGCAAATCAAAGCCTTCCCTAGGCAGCCTGTTCCAATGCTTCACAACCCTTTCAAGGAAAGACATTTTTCCTGATATCCAATCTAAACCTCCCCTGGCACAACTTGAGGCCATTCTCATCCTATCACTTGTTAATTGGGAGAAGAGACCAACATCTTACTTGCTATGACCTCCTTTCAGGCAGTTGTAGAGAGCAATAAGGTGTCTCCTCAGCCTCCTTTTCTTCAGACCAAATGACCCCCGATCCCTCAGCTGCTCCTAAGACCTGTGCTCCACCTTGCCCTTCTCTGGGCTGTTTGCCAGGGAAGCAGTCATGGCATCGAGTCTGCCAGCACTGAAGAAGCTTTGGACAATGCCCTCAGTCACACAGTATGAATTTTGGGAGGGTCTTATGTGGGGACAGGAGTTGGACTCGATGACCCTTTTAGGTCCCTTCCAGCTCAGGTGATTCTATGATTCTATGGACACGTTCCAGCACCTCCATGTCTGCCTTGCGGTGAGCAGCCCAAAAGTGAACACAGTACTTGAGGTGTTGCCTCACCCCACTGAATAAAGGGGGGGTGATCACTTCCCTAGCCCTGCTGGCCACACTATTGCCGACACAAGCCAGGATGCTGTTGGCCTTCTTGGCTATCTAGGCATGATATTCTCTGAACAATACTCACAGAAGAACCCCAGTTTCAAGGTTGTTGCCTGAAATTACTACAACACAAAAAAGGGATGACATATTACACCACAAGCTGAAGGAAATGCTTTCATCGGTGAACAGACTTTATCTGTACAACACAGAAGGGGAGTTACACATAGCACGTGCACCTACAAACACAGAGTTGCTCTACGGAGAAAAAGAAACAAATAATTTAAAATCAGCTTAAAAGAAAGAAGTAGGTCTGCCACACTCCTTTGATACTTACCTTGCAACGGAATAATGCACTACCAACAAATCTACTAGGGGAAATGCCAGTGAGAAAGCAAATCAAAACCACATCATACTTAAGGGTTATTCAAAATAGCCAGAAGACAGACCTCAGATCTGACAAGTGAAAAAATCTTGAACCCAAAATAGTGCTGTGAATAAGCAGAGCAGTCATCAGCACTTCCTGACGCACCCTCAGCAGCACAGAACAACCCCCTGGCTCACCAGGGAAGTGGGCTCTGCGAAGAAACATCACCTCCAGCCCTGGCTGGTACCCAGCACAAAGCCTTAGCATCTCCACACCCCGCCCTCCCATAAGACCTTACCACACATATGATGTGCTCTAAGTTTCTTTATCCTGGCATATTGGATTGGAACTGCTGCCCAGGGAGGTGGTGGAGTCAACATCCTTGGAGGCATTTAAAAAACGGGTGGATGAGTTCCTTAGGGACAGGGTTTAGTGGGGAGACAGGCACAGTTGGACTCGATCTCTTCCAACCCTGTGATTCTATGATCTATGATAGGGAGAGAATCACCACGGCAGATACCATTTCAGCTCAGAGAAGAGGAGGCTGAGGGGAGACACCTCATCACTGTATTCAACTGCCTGAAAGGAGGCTGTGACAGGGTGGGGGCTGGGCTCTGCTCACAAGTGACAGCAATGGGACGAGAGGAAATGGCTGCAAGTTGCACCAGGGGAGGTTTAGACTGGACATTGGGAAGAATTTCTTGATCGAAAGGGTGGTCAGGGATTGGCACAGCTGCTCAGGGAGGTGGTGGAGTCGCCATCCCTGGAGGTGTTTAAAAGACGGGTGGAAGAGTTCCTTAGGGACAGGGTTTAGAAGGGAGACAGGCACGGTTGGACTCAATGAGCTCAGAGGTCTCTTCCAACCTTATCATTCTATCATTCTACACACAGTTACTGAGCCACTGTGCCTCTCAGAACAGTGACCAAACTGATGCCACAGCTGCTGGTGAAATAGAGCAGCAGGAAAACAGCTGCTGCCATTTATTAGAGGGAGCATAACTGCACCATTGCTAAGCCAGTCTAAAGGGTCTGTACAAGCAGCTACTGTCAGGCCCTATCACACTGCAGAATTTATAGACTAAAATTATCTACTCCTTTTCTTCTAATTCCCAGTGCCACATAGACTGGATTTGTTCTGGAGGGCTATAAAGTAAAAAATCATCACTTGAAACCATATGCTGAGATTATTCATGAAGAGATTATGGCTACTCAATGCCACAGAGCTAATAATATGGCATTTAGTATTTCAAATGCAACATTTATTCTGGTTACCAAGGAAATATTAAAACGCCCCATGCTGAACGTACTTTGTGGTGTTACACTAGTAAAGCATTTAGCGTGGCAGCATTTTGTGAGGTTTGGAGATGAAAACAAGGAGAATCCACAATTCTTCCTCTCTGGTATCTTAGGTAAATTTACAAAACCTATTATCCAGCTGGGCTCAGACAGCACAAGCAATAAAAGGGTGGTCTGGCAGTAGGCTGACCACTGAATATTCAGCAGCAGCACATGTTAATTGTTCCGCTTGAGATTGTAGGAGAAACATGGCATGGCTATCGTGTGCACCATTCTGCACTCCAGCTGTACTGGCTTCATGGCTCAATCTTCAGCACCAGCTGGTACAAACTGTCCTGCCTGCTCACAAAGCTGCAGATGTGCATGTCTTTTAAATCAGATTATTCACTCACACAGCAAGCTTGGAAGCAAGTAGAAAACAAATAAAATGATGGAAAAAAAGCAAAGTAATTAACTAACAATCTCTGACACCAAATAAAAGAAAAATTTGAAAAAAGGCACCAAATGTGACACAGTCTGACAGCTGTGGGATACAACTGCCTGACTAGATCTGAATTTTATCAGCCTGACAGGGAAGACTAACTTTCCCTCTGCTTGTTCTACCCTCTGCCTCCCCATACATTACCAAAACCCAGTAAATGATACCAGTTAAAACCACCAACTTACGCAGCTGCCATGTGCTTCACCTCATTTTATATATTTAAAGTACAAAATCAACACAAAACCAGCTTATTTGGCAGACATTTCGGCTAAAGGGGCTCTTCTGTAAACTGTCTTAATCTCTAGATTTAAACAATTACTTTCCTGTGGATCCCACTAAAGTGATGGTGCTTAAATACTCTCCAGTTTCTGCTTAGAAGCAAATAAAGAGACTTTCAAGTGACCAGCCTGTGTCTTTTGAAACAGGATGTAGGTGACAAGATTGTTACATGGAAACTGCTGATCTCTGCAAAGAAATAAAACATAAGTTGTTAAAAGAAAAATATGCACTTCACCACCTTTTAAAAAATAAATCCTTTTTTTAATATATTAAAGGCCTTTAGAAAAATAAACATGGGTTTTGAAAGCAAAGTCACTTTGAGTCACAGATTCTGAAGTCCCTGGAGGAAAAAGGATTAGTAGGCTAAACTGACCACATATGGGGGATCTACAGTCCTGGCATCTCAGTACAACAGCAGTAGGATTATAGGGCTTTGAGTGCAGAAAAGAGGCACAGCAGAAAACCCTAACCTAGCAAAGCCATGTTTTTAAGGCAAATTTCAGAGACTTGCGTCACAACACCCATCCTGGGACATTCCATGCTCCTGTAACAATTTGCAGCCTCTCTATTTTAAGAAGATAGATATTTTTTTTCTGGTTTTAGTACATTCTTTCAGGGAGAGAAAAAGATAGATGGGAGAACATAACTGAAAATAAAATAGGAATTACCCTGGATGGTAGAAGAAACCCCTTTCTCCTTTTTTAAAGCTCTCTAGTTAGCACAAATGATGAGAATGCTCACAGTGGCAGAGAAGGATACATATTCCTGACATCACATAGGAGTGCATAAGGAAAACTGGTTGATGTTGCTACAGAGTTACTTACGAACATTAAAAAGAATCTGACACTGGTCATGGGGGGGGATTTTTTGGTTTTAAGTCCTATGCCTTCTCTTTGACTTTTAAGCCAAGAAAACAAACCCATACCTGTCCTAATGCAATACCCCTCCATTTCTCCTAAGTTTTATATTACATTGATTCCAGCTGCAAAACCAAAGCCTTTAACAGTTATCAAAGCTCCTTTTCAAAACACACAAATTAACTATGACACAAGAGTCATTCAAGCAGTGAAGAACACCCTAAAATTAACCTAGGTAATAAAACTAATCCCACATTTCAACAGATAAGGGAGGGGCAGAGTTATTGGACCATGTAGGATACATATTTCCCTAAATTAGACCTTTCAACCTGGCTCCTTCAGTAGCCTCTTCCTTCCCACACTCAACAGGAAAAAAAAAACATACAACCCAAGTTAATGTGAGAGAGGCACAGACTTTCCATATATTCAAAGTCATAAGCTGAAGCAAGGGCACAAAAGACAGACTGACTGCCAGCACAGTGATTACTCAGCTAAGTCAAGTCACAGGACAGCACGAGGTTTAGCTACAGTGCAATATTTCCCCCTTACTGTAAGTATCTAACATAGTATTAAAAAAGATGCAATATCAAAAGCTACTTTTCCAATGGAAAACACATTTCTTGTCCTAGAGAACAGAAATAATGGTATTCTCCTCCTCCCTCAGAAAGATAAAACCCAAAAGAAAGCAATACTACAACTTCTTGAACAAGTTCTGTAGGTCAAGAAACAGCAATCCTAATACCAGGCACAAAAGCATTCCCTCTCGTTTTGATCTCCTGTCTCACCACAACCACGCCCAAACTTGCTCAGCAGACAACTGCTATCAAGGTGACCACCTAGGATGCAGAATATAAACAAGGGATTTAATCCCATCCTGCCTTTCAAAGTGTCACTGTACACTAAATACCTTCATTTTAAATCCACACATGGAAGGCTTGAGCAGGTACACAGAGAGCTACTCTGGTGGGACACTCCACTATGCTTTCTGCATGTTGTGAATTAAATATTTCACTACATTAAAAACCAAAAGGAAAACAAAACAACAAAAAAAGAAAAATGCACCAGATGGGAGACTGCAAACATTTCATGGCTGCCATCATTACTGTGAGATGAACACCTATCAGGACACTTGAAGTTTCTCCCAAAGAACCACCAGTAAATGAATACAGTATCCCTGATCCAGCCTCAATTCACAGCAGCCTCTGCTCTTCAACTGACAAAGCCTGTTCCCAAAGTTTTGCTAGGATTTCTCACAGGCATTTTCAAATGGCTAACTGGAAAAAATCTATGAAGGTCTTTTTTAGCTTTAGGAACAGTTTACTTGATGTATCTGGCGCACCACCTTTATGAGAACCCTTCCAAGCCCTGGGAACAACAGCCATACGTTCATGTTACAACGCAGCAACATGGACGCTCTGCCACAACAGCACACTCAAAAGCATGCACACTCCACGTGCATGTATTAAAAAACCATATATAATTAATAGAATATCGTGAAGCGGGTATCCCACAGCAAGCTTTGGAAAAGCTGGCAGTAGCTTTCTGATAAAAGAGAAAGACTAATCAAGTACACTTCCATTTGCTCAAATCTTACTTTGGATAGTTCACAGCTAGTTTGCCGCAAAAGGAGATACAGAAAGGAGGAGTCAGCAATGCCCATTTTCTCTCACTTGTGCTGAGGGACTATGCTATCAATAAAATGTCCATTAAAAAAAGCCATAAAAGTCAATAAAAAGTTGGTAAAACATAGGAGTTATCTTATTCAACTTACCACATATGGAAATTAGGGAACAAAATAACTGGAAACCCTGAAACTCAAAATGCTGAGTGAATGCATTTGCCAAGGACTGCTGGAGAAGATATTGTTGATTTCTGTAGGAAGCAGAGGTTCCCAGCCTAGGCCTAGTGATGTAAATCAGAGCAGTTTCTAACAAAAGGAGGGTCCATGAACTGCTGGCAGATCACAAAGAAAGATGTGGTCATAGCTTGTCCTCAGGGCCCCAGCAAACAACCTAGGGCACTGTATTGGTACTAGCAGCTTTCCTACTAGGTCACACTATCTAATGCAACATTTTTATGTTAGGATGGATGAATGACAGATGCATGTGTAGCTCCCTTGAAGGAATACAATCCGATATAATTTTAAGACATGGCTAGCTTCTTGCTTCTTCTTCTCCTCCTCGTAAACAAAAAGCTCTTTAAGAAAGCTGCAGAAAGCTGCAACGTATGTGAAAGATCCCATGGTCAATTAACACATTTGCCTTAAAATTCCTTGTTAATCTCATTTTCCAGTCCCAGTTAGCACCAAAAAATTAAGAATCAAAAAATAATTCCTACACTAAAAGTTCCCCAATGTATTTCTTCCTTCATTTACTAATGTTTCTTCTCAAGTCCAGGTTTTATGCTAAAACTATTCCTGAAGCAGAGGAAAAGAACTATCACTTTAACAGATCAGCTATGATATTCCAAAATAAATTGGGATTATTAAGCAGCATTAGTCTCTACGTTCATTACTCAAACTCAGACTATCATTTTCTACTCAGCCCATTTAAAGTGGCCCTTTTCCATGACTTCAAAGAACAGAATACAACTCAAGTACGCAATCTATAAACACAAGCCACTGAGAAGCAGTTCAAGTTCTGTGCTGTTCTGAGTATGCCCTGTATGGAACAGTATCAAGAGTCACAAACTGCGGCACCTCGCCTGCTTCGCAGATTGTCCACATAAAACATCTCTGCTCTTCTCAGGCACTTTGCCAGAGCAAGTCTGCAGGTGAGCAAAAGAGAAACTCTTCCTGCTGGATGGAAAAGTAATCACACAAGCAGCACCTTCCAGATGGTGGGGAGGGATACGAGAGGCAGATGAAGCAGCCTAGTGGGGCTCAGCAGCACAGGCCAAGCCACTGTGGGTTGCTACTTGGTCTTATTGTTATCACAATGATCCCGGCTCACCTGCATTTTAAACAAATTACAGTACGGTGGCAGTACTGTTTGTCACTGATAGATTGAAGGCCATGCCGGCATAAAAACCTCAGGCAGGATCAGTCAGAAGCTACGTAACAAAGACCATTAAGCCTTTAATGACAATTAGCTTCCAGCAACTAAGGCTGCTTTACTTTTGAATTGGCACTTTCAGTCAGGTCTTACCCTCTCGATAAAGCTTTAGAGCTGCATGCCTTCCCTGCTTGTGATTCCTGAACTGCAATGGTTCATTGAGACCCCATAAAATTATAAGCTTCCCTCCCTTTCTAGCCAAAAGGGAGGGAAGTCCATAAGAAATTCTGACAGTTGACATCAGCCAAAACAAATCCAGATGGGAGCAAGTTGTTGCATATGGTACAAACTCCATGGGTTAAAAAAAAGTATGCACAAACCTGTAATTGCCACTTCACCTTACGGCTGAGGTGTTCTGTAATGCTGTTTCAAGAGCAGAAGTGTCCAGCTACAAGAGATGCAGCAATCCTGGATCTACACAGACTCACTGACTCTTATTTACCTTTGTTCTTATTTGTGTTGACTGAGAGCAGGATGAGAAAATATTTATGCACATGACTGCTATAGAACGGATATCAAAGATCTTTGATGGTCAATAATAAAACTCTCCATACCAACATTACAACTCCAGCCCTCTAGAAGCAAGAGATCTACTGATAAAATCAACTGTAAACTGCTTTGTTGGGGTTTTGGTTTGGGGGAAGGGGGTGTCCCTAAAGTCAGGATTCCAAGTCAGGATATTTGCAGGTGTATCAGAAATAATTAGATGCATAGCTAAGACACAGATATTTTCTTGGAATCTTCTAGCTTATATGTCTACAAGCATGGTTTAGTGATCAACAAAGGCAGAGTCAGGACCAGAGCCTCTCACAGAACACAAGAACAGCCCTGTCCACTTTGACTACCTGAGGGAAATTAAAAATTAATACAAGGGCAGTAAGGAAGAAAAAAGAAAAATAAAGGCAGGACAGAGGCACAAATTTAGAGCGTATCTGTCTGACTCCACATATAGATGGCTAGTTTTAATTATACATTAAAATATATTGCAGATACAGTGTAATCTATTCGTTACATAAACATGTTTAAAGCAGACCTTTATGACCAAAAAGTGAAATAATGAATGCATAGTTCAAATGACTGGAATGAGATTATCATAGAATATTTAACAATCTCACTTTTCCCAATTCTGTAATCTCCTTATTTCCTTACATAATCTAGAGCATTGATATACCTTGTGTCACTATCACTATTACACTTCAGTCACAAGCACACAACCCAAAGTGCTTGTGCGCTAAAGAACTGAAACTTATTTTATTTTCGTGACACTGGAAGATGCCACCTAACCACGATCCAAGCAGGAGGAGAAGTACTCACATAAGGCACTCGGAGAGATACTGCACGCAAGTGTTGCCTTGAATGCCATCTTGAAGCACAACTGCACCACAAAACACGAAAAACCACATCACTCCCTGCTTCCTCCACCAACTCATTCAGCTGGAAGCATGCCAGAAGCCCTGAAGAGCAGCACACAGAAGTCTAGCCAGCCACCTCGCTTCCACATTACAAAGTTACAGGAGATACATCTCCTCTTGCGCAGTCAGTTTCCTCTTCAAAACTAAACACTGATGACCTGTATTTTCATGAACTCCTGTATTGTTGGTCCTAGAGCATTTAACATATTCCAAAGCCAAAACAAAGTTCAAACCAGGATGATAACCCCTATACACGTGATTGCTGAGTAGGGAAAAGCCTACACACAGAAAGAAATCCTTCTACCCCAGTTCACCAAGTACTTCCAAAGGAAATCAGGGAAAACGTGACAGTACATTTAGCACAAACAAAACCCAAGTAGTTTGAAACACAGAATTCACTTCTGAAAGGGTATAACTGGCAGAAATACATGCAGAAAAGCTATTAATCAGTGTCCCAAATCAACATTTCATAAGGTACCTCTAAAAGTCTTGGTATCAATTATTCCCATCCCCACTAGTAATGTTAGGAGATAATGTGTGCAAATAGATCTTTTAAAAAACCAAAAATATTATATCTTTTTTAACATAAACTGAACTAAGACACTGTTTTGTGACATAAAGCATATATACATAACACCAATAGAACTAGTTTTCCAAGAAAGACCTGTGTATTAGAAACAGTGAGTTGGTAATTTAAGTAAAATAGCACCTTCAACAGACATAATGAAATCAATGTGCAGCACCAACTCTGTTTCTGCTACTTCCCTCATGTGTAAATATAACTTTATAACTAAACATGGGACCCAGATGCGAATGGCCACCCCTGGGCTTGGGCGGATCCTGCACTCGTGGAAAAAGGACTGCTGAGAACACCCAGCACACATGGTGGAAGAAAACCAATGCGGCAGTATTGCAAGGAAAACTAGATTCAAACATGAAGCAAGTCCAACCTGCTGTTGGTTAAAGGTAAGTCAAGAGCCCATAGCAAGATGTGCACAAAGGATAACTCGGATGGCACCACTTACAGCAGCTCAGCAGCTGGCAAAGGCCATGCACACCAGTGTCCTGGGCAAACACGAACAGCTGAGAATGCCCTGGTTGGCTGCAGCCTTGCCACTGCACCAGGCTACCTTCTGCCCAAATCAAAAAGGTATCTGCATGCTTCACTTCCCAAAAGTCTCTCAGCTGATTCTATGTGCCTCACTTCCATATGCGCGTCACAGTTCAAGTATCCCAAACTCAAAACAGCTGTGGAGAGGCAGGAATTTTGAAGGAACAGGAACCAGTTATTCCAAAACGCACTGAGAGAATATTAACAAAAGCAACAAGGCCTCACAGTACTCAAGTACCTTGGAATAAACTGTGCTTAAAAACAGAAATAAAGATACTGTGCACAAAGCAAAAGAACAACATTCAAAAGACTTTGTTTTGAATCAGCCCTTGTACAGACTTTGACAACGTCACCAACTCACACTGCCCCAGCGAGTACATGGGAAGGTACCTCAGGCTCTGGGGTGTCAGCAGGCTACAACCTATCACTGAACACCACACTGGGCTATTCAGTGCGCTAAATTTTACTCTCTCCACTTCTGCTACAGGTACATTGGTAATGAACCAGTGCATTTCACTAGAGTACACCTATGAATCTTCAATACCTGGGGTTTTTTAACAGTCAGTTGAAATCATGCTTTTTACATGTTAAACAGAGCATTAGTTATTTTTCAGAAAAATACATACACAAAAACCGCAAATAAAACCTTTGGAAAAGATACCTATATTATTAAAAAAAATAGCACTTTCAGAATGGAGGGATCTATCTTTTCAGGCAAATCAGTCTACAGACACTGGCATAATCCCAACGCACCCTGGAGGCACCACTGTAACAAATCAGATCTTCCATTATAAGAAATAGATAGCCACTATAAATCTTAACCTTGATGACAATATTGCAAGGTTAAAGAAGCAGTAGCTTCAACTACACACAGAAAAATCATTTTCTCATCACTACTTTTCCTTTCATTGCCAGAGGTGTTTAAAAGACGTATATGTGGTGCTTAGGGGCATGGTTTAGTGGTGGACTTGGTAGTGTTAGGTTTACAGTTGGACTTGATGATCTTAAAGGTCTTTTCCAACCTAAATGTTTCTATGATTCTATGATTTTATATGTTAAATGAACCAAATGTATTGTATAACCTCATATTAAGACAAGTGTCTTTGTCTATAATTTTGTTTCATTTCCTGCCTGTATTTTGCAAATACATTTTTAAAGAATTTCATGTAAAAGTTCTTTCTAAAACTACAACAGAACAAAAATGGATGATGGTGCAACACTAGATTCACTTCTACATAATGACAGGCAAATGCACTGTGCTGTAATTTACAGTGAAGACCTACTGAGTGCCAACTGCCAACAATTTTGGGGCTTATTAGCTAGATCACCAGATTCATATCTGACCTAGATCACTACCAACTAAGCAGCTGTTTAATCCTCTAGCTGCCAAGTTCTTCACCACGCTATGATGGCATGCTCATCAAGTCCCATTCACATGGTGCAAATATGGGAGATTAGTAAGTCAATATCTATAAAAATTTTTCAAAGTTAGCAATTAGGGGCTTTCTTTGGTAACTTAGGACTCATGAAAACCAGAAACCTGAAGTTCCTCCAACATTTTCCTCCAGCATATTAGCCTTTAATTAAAGAAAGAAGTTGTCACAGTTTCCACTCCAGCATACTATGCCGTGTCTTCGGTTCCCATATATCCTCCTTGGCAGTTAAACTACACATGGAACTTCTACAAACATCAATATCCTTTTCTGCAGTACTGATACGATACAGGTAACTGAGAGGACAGCAAGTTCAGTAGGCATCAGGCGATATGCTTCCCATTCTGCTCACTCCTTTCACACCTGCAGTGCACAAATTAGTTAGATATGAACTGGCAAAACCAGAAGACATTATTACAGCACCTTCCAGGATATCCAGCCACCTTCAAGAAAAAAATGTATTGACATTGTATAAATAATATTCTAGCATTTTTATAGCAGTAATTCTCTCAAGGATCATTTCTTCATTTCTATACTTAGTATTTACCTACTAGTAAGAAAACCCCTTTCCCTAACAAATATGATTTATAATTGGGGGTTTTTTAAAGAAAACAAAACAAAGTCTGACAAAATCACAGAAATCAGAGAGAAACAAAAAGACAACAAAAGATAAAAACAAAAGAGCTAGTGATGCACTTGGGGGCGGAGATCACAGAACCGATTTCTGTGATGCAACTTAAATAATATGCTGCGACACAGCCAAACAGAGCAAACAGAATAAGATGCAAACATTTGTTCCAGTTTATCTTCTATTTATTTGAAATAGCAACAGGGCTGATGACTCAACAACCTTCAGTGAAGCTCAACCAACCTCTTATCACTGGACCAAAGGAACCTCTGGCTGCTCAAAGCACTGCACTGAAGCAATCCAGCAGCCGGGTTTGTACAATAAAAAGGGTGTGAGAGCGCCAGGTTATCAGCTCCAAGCTGCTTTAGACAGCTGTAAATCTAGCTTTTCTTTGGCATTCTTTGTGTCTTCAAAGGGTTTTCAGTCACAGACATTCAAGTTCTGTTTGCGTCCACGGCTTCAAATTATTTGGGAAAACTGGAAATACCAAAGACAAAAGGAAACTACATATAACACAAGTGACAAACTCATCACATCTTTTCTTATTTGTGTTTTTGTATTTGAAGTTTCATCCCACTGAACAAATTTCACAATCCATTCTGTGGCTCCAAGCAAAACATTAATAGGCAAAGCTGTTCTGCTCAATTTGTGTGAGTCCTGCTACCTGCAGGAATGTGTAATTCAGAAAACTGACAAAGACTGTTCCAGTCCCTTCTTTTCTTGAATTGCAAACTTGGGAGGGTGGGGAAGGGAAGGCAGAAATGAAAAGAAGACACAGCCAACCAAATTAAAAATCAGAGCGAAAAATCATTTGCTGAATTGTCTTCATGGCCGCATTTGGTTGAAAGCAAGCCCAACTGTTTCTGACTATATCCCTTTAGCCTTTTTGCTGCAGTAAGGCATGAAGACTTTTCCTCTGATAGTGGGAAATTAAGAAAGTCTTAAAAGCTAGAAAGCAACAACACGCACCCATGTAAAGCTCTTTTAAAGCAAAGGAGAAAAGACTCTTTAGTCCAGATTGCATAATGTACTTATCTTCCCAGCCTCTCTCTTAGGAATTTGCCTACAATATGAATAATTTCCATTTGAATTGCTTTAAAGCATCTCTCTTTTATTAGCAAGTTAAATATATTTTCATTTCTTATTATAAATGAGAAAAATTTTGATCTCCATAACACAGGAAGGCAGTAATTAATTCTTTGTACTTTTTCTTAAACTTAAAAGCCAGCATTTGGACACTTCATATTCCTTCTGCAGAAACAATGCCAGTAGAAATCTCAGGCTGCTAGAGGAGTCCTTTAATGTTATACTTAAATGATCTTGGTCGCGTTACTTTCAGTTTCAGCCATTAATACAGGGACATTTCTGCACACTTAGGCTTTGGTTACTTTCTTTTTCTAAACTGCTTTCCTTGCCATTAAAGAAAGAAACAGCCGCCCCCAATGTACTGCATCAAAGTGTTCTTCATCCAACCTTACATTCCATAAAAAATGAAGGGAAACACAGGAATAAAGGTACCTGGTTAAATATTCCTGTGCCTGAATTCCCTCTGCACTAGGACAGATTGACAACACAGGTGCTTCCTGTGACTATCAGACACTCAAAATCAACCTGTTTGCAGTACTTGACAATGTCTGCACATCTATTGATCTCTCTTTATCAAACAAGGAACGCTTTATACTCTAATTAAGCAGTTGGGCATAAAAGAACTGGACTCTTATTTCCGCACAGAATGGACAAAGTATCTACCAAACTTTTCTAGATGTTCTTTATGTAATGCTCCATCCCAAAAACAACACAGGCAACTCAACACAAACACATTCACTGCTGACAAGCCACCATTTGGCCGCGTGACTGTCCTGCCTGTATTTCAGGTATTAGCTATGTCAGATCTTATTATCAGAGGCAGCCTGACAAGGTCTTTCACATTATTCAAAATAGATGCACTTGCCAAAGCCCTGGTAGAAGCCACAGCATAAAACAAATCTCACCCAGCTCAGCTCAGGCTCGTAGTTTTGCTGACACTTATTCTGCATAAATTACTCTACAAAAATAATTGCTGGCTAGCAAGCCTCTAACAGCACCATCAGGAATTTTGTGACCCACAATGTGCAAGAAATCCTGCTCATTATGTTTATAACAAAATGAATGAGATTCTCTGTCTACATGATGACCACTACAGAAACAATACTGGTTTTACTTGTACCAATTGTGAAGGTTCCTCTGTTAGACAAGGAGGGCTTCAGGCTATTCTGCCCTCAGCTTTAAATCCTGCAATTCAAAGAACAACCCTTTCGAGGAAAGGACAATATATCAAAGAAGGCATAGGACTGAACTACAAGCTTTTTCTGATCAGTAAATTTTTCTTCCCTTTGTTTCCTGTCATGGTACAGAGATATTAGGATATAACACATAAGCACATACACAAATACCAGAGGGGTCTCGTAGGATCACAATACAAACATTACTCATATTACCATGATTTTCAGGCAGAAATAGCCATCTAACGGGATTAAATGTTCAGGCAATGCTTCAAGTGTAAGCCTAACTTAAGAGTGCAAGGAAAATCATTCAAGGGGAAGCATACCAGCACATCTGACTACGTCAGAGTCCAGTACAGCAGACATGCTGCAGCCCCATCCATGCAAGACTGGAAAGCACAATTCCACTTTCCCCAGAGATATTACAATTAAAGTTCTGCTACATTTTATACAACTCCATTGCTTTAGCGCACAGACAGGAGAGATTACACAAATAATTGTTCAAACAGAAATGACAGCTACATCTTTCAGAGGAGGCACAACAGAGAGGGAAAGTAAATGTTTTGCAAGGGTACAGGACAGTAAACCCTGGGAAGTACAGCTCTGCAATCCTTAGTCATGTTCAGGTTGTGCGAGACAGCCCCACAACCAAGGTCTAACAGCACACCAATCTGTGATAACAACAGGTGACATACCAAAAGCACAATAACACTAAAATTCAAATGTATACAGCATGAAAGCCGTTTAAGCGTATAAACTACCATCACACCCAAGATACTGTGTCACTAAACCACAGAGAGATGTCCTGAAAACCAAGCAGGCAATGACAATGGAAAACAAGTCAAAGGGCAAGGGGGGAGTTCCAGTGCCTGCACCTTGCACAGAAACCTTCAGCAGGGGATCAAGTCTCTCACAGACAGGCTCTGCCCTTACAGAAGTTCTGTCAGCCAGGGACTTAGGAGCTGGCACTGACAGCAGCAGATTACATCTAACTCCAGGCATCATCAGCTTTTCCTCCGGAAGCTCCAGCAGGGTTTTTCTGCCATCACAGTTTTTCACCTAGCACGTGCAAGGCTCAAAACACAAATGTGTATCTGGTGAATGCAGGCCCTTGGTACATCTCGAATATCTGTTTGTTTCTTCATCTTTACTTTCTTAGAGGCACATTTAAAGCAGGAAGTATAACTTGTACTAATCCATGTTACTGACCACAAGAATGCTCACAAAATACTGTATAACTCTGGGGTAACACAAAAGAAGAGATGCACTGGTATGTCAAGAAGAGACAGAAGTTTTAAGGCATAGAAACCTCTACAAAACCAGAAAGAAAGTCAGATTCACTCCTTTGCAAAGATCTCTCTGTTCTTGTGGTCAAAACCCACAGCACAACATCACAGCTTCTCTTCAGCCTAGCCCACTCTTTAAAAACAACTAATTTGATCTCAGATTTACTTAGAGTATCAAACTGACCCCTCCTATTTCTACATCACAGTGACCTATACTAAAACAAAGCAAAACATACCAAAGAGCAGTCTCTGAACTTTGGACAAAGGCAGCAACATTCACAGTTCCACAGATTATAAAAAACTGAGGGCAGAAAATAGAGGGTGATTTCCTAATTACAATCTGGTTAAACGAACAGAATTTTCCCAACAGAAATTGATTTCTCTCAGTACAAGACACATAAAATCATTATCTACTCCTTCTGTGTTTAAAACTTTAAACAAAGTGCCATCAAGACAGATGAGACAAATAGTTTGTGTACAATTGGCTATGTGGATACAAATGGAGAGGAAAAGCACTCATCACTCATGTTTTCTTTCTCATATAAGGTTAGCAAGAGGAGAGCAGTGGAATCTTCCCCAGTTATCTGTCTCAATTCAGAGACAAATCCCAAAGCAGGCATCTGCAAATGGGAACCTCTGCATAAACAGCCCTCTTATTGCTCTGACGTCAACTCAGAGCACAACCATCCACTTCTCCTTATTAGTAACAGAGATTAAATAAATGCTTTATAAGGCAAGTGATATTATTAATACTAAATTACCGTAACATTAAAAACTTCTTGGCTGCTGGCAACTTACAATTAAGCTGGCTTGGTAACTATCGCCCACAACAAACCCTAACTTGCCTCTGACTCTCATTCTATCATCTTCTTCCCCATTGGTGTGAAGTTAAGCCACACTGGTTTAACACACAATTTATAATCTTCATTCCCATTTTCCAAAGATTCATGCTTCTCTAAGACATTTGTCCATAATTAATCAATGTAAACCACTGGAACAAAGGAAGTAAGATCTAGATGTCAGTTCAGTAGGAGCCATCTGGTTTGTGTTAGGGCAAGACTTGAGTTAGGATTCAATTGCAGTGTTTTCAGATCATTTTTATTTGTTATTAGTTACACCATCAAGAAACAGAAAAATAAGAATCCAAAAGTTCAATTACTTTTAGGGCTGGGTAGCAGGCCAGCAGGAGTACTCATTGCTGGATTCATCAGGGGATTGGCAAATGAAGAGACATGTTCGCATCAGCAGGGAAAATTTCCTTTCTTGGATTTTATCTGCTAAAGGCTGCAGCCACCAAATTAGGACTAAGTATGGGTCCCAGAAGGAAAAAAAAAATAGGGCTAAATTTAGGACTAGTCTCAGCAGTAACTGTTAGAAGACAGACTAAGTTGGTAGGGTCATCGAGACAGAAAAGGAGTGAGCCTGGAAGGGAACAGTGGGCTAACTCTTCCTCCGAGGCAGAGTGAAGCAAGCAGCAGCAGGATGGCAGGACTGAGTCAGGGACCACCACCAGGGCCAGCAGCAGGGTTAGCACGTGCACAACACAGGACAGCCACCTGTGCCATCGGCCACACAGGACTGCTAGGCACAAGGGGAGGTTCTGGGTACGTCACAGTCACTGTTCTACAACTACTACAGCATCTGTAGATAACTGCATCACTAGACATAGTACTGGAATTGACTGCTAGATTTGGGGTACATTTCCAGCCAACAGAAGCCCACGGGTTCCCAATTCTAACAGAGCATCAAGGTATGCAGAGCCCCAGATATTTCACATTCCAGAAAGTACTAAGAATTCCACAGGCATAGTCACTGCCTCACTTGAACATTTAATATGACTGCATGCTAAAACCCAGCGTTTGAAATCATCGTCAAATCAGAAAGCACCTACACCAAACCAGTTCCCATCACTGCTTAGGGAACTGAATAGGTAGTCTATAATTGTCAAACAATTCATAATACAATCCCAATGTTTGCAAGCTGTCCTACAAAACAGAATACTCTAATGCACGGGTAATAAGGTTAAATGTCAAGGCCTCCTAATTACTAACTCCATTTCCAATAAAGACGTGGTGTGCAATCTTATCTAATCCCATGGTCTCTCACTTCACCCACTTGTAAACAGAACCAGCAGCCCAACCTACGCTTTACACCCTCTGGATGTTTGGGGGGGTTTTTTAAGTGCTATGTAGGTTAAGAGCTTTGTTTGTTTATTTTTAGGACTAACCTCATATTTATGCATTATAAATTGTATGTACTTTACATGACAAAAAAAAAAAAATTGCTATAAATGCAACACCAGAAACCATCATTCAGAATTTAAAATGAGATGGGACTGGGCTGATCATAAGTAAGTAAACTCATTTTTAATTTTCCTGATGACTTTTCCCATACATACATCCTTCTACTGGGTTTTTCTAGAGGCAATTCCAAATAATTAACTTCTTGCTACCAAGGATGCTTACTTCACTGCAAGATTATAGGGTAAATAAGGATTTCAAGTAGAAGGAAAATAATAAAAAATTAAATTAAATTAATAAAACTGTTCACTGACACGAATGAATTCTCAGCTCCCTGTACTACACTGAGCACTAAAAGGCTCCTGTGGGCTTTGATCCAGAAAGGAGCAAGAGTCCATAAAGCATCAAAAGACAATTTGTGAGGTGACTGCCAGAAACTAAATCCAACAGCTTTAAGTAAACAAAAAACACCAGGGAAAAGGAAAACAAATGCGCAAATTCACTCAAGAATGCTCAATAAATGAAACCTACTACAGCAATTACAGTGTTGTAAAAAATAGAATGGATTTTTCTTTTCCTGAAAAATGTCAGAGAACCCTTCAACTGAAAGTGGAGAAAAAAACCACACTAGAGAGCATTATAGTGGGTCCCTCTCTGTAAGGAAAGCAACTGCGAGTAAGCAAGTAACTTCAAAAAACAAGCAAGCAAGCAACCTCACCACAACTCTTCCAAGAAGAGAACTGATGTGCTGTTTTTCTCTGAGGTTACTAATTATTGGTATCAATATATTCCATCCACTATTTTTTAGGGGTACAAAAGTCCTGGGTTTTCCCCTCTAACTGTTCTCCCGTCAGTAAAAATGTAACTGTTGTTGGCAACGCTGAAGGTTTTGTAAGGGAGGGATGCAGCTGGGAGAGACGGCAGTTTACTCTGTAGAAAGAAAAAGAAGGAAAAAAACTCTTAGGAAAACCATTCCTACTGGTTTTGTCATTAACTTGCCAGCAGAGATCCCTTTTCTCTGTAACATCAGTGGCCTGTGGCAATGCCATCACCACCATTCATTGTGCTCTTGCTCTTTGAGTAAGTTACTCTGGCTCCTGGGTAGGAAATGCAAATGGCAGATGCACGCAACCTAAGGAAAAATTATTTTTAAAATATAAGCCACACCTCTTCCACAGCATAGCAAGGGATTTGAGGTGCGTACTTCAGAGAGGACTTAAGTCAGTCTTTATTCTGTCCTAGTAGCTCTATCTCAAATTCTCTCAGCACCCCTAAGCATGCCTGAGCGTGTTAAAACCCACGCTACAGGGCCTTTCCTGCCCTTCCTTAATATTCAAACTAGAACATTCACATAACTTTGCTCTGTAAATTTTCACCAGAGCAGGCAGCTAAAGACATGAGAGAGGCAGCAAATTCTGGCAGGCTATGGCCAGAACCCTCTAAAAAGTCATACTATTATCACCCCTTCCTGGCGTCCCCCAGCACCCCTGCTTGTCACTCTGGGAATGCCATCCCAACCCACCCATCCAGGCACTCAGAACGAAACTTAGCAGCTGCCTGTTCCTCTCCCAGCTACTACACTAATAATAGTGTCCAGGAAGCAATGTTCCAATAAAGCTATTCAATAATGTCATGAAATGTGAGATCAGCTCCTAGCCACTATTAAAATACAGGCATTTTCCATATTTCAAAGAGAAACTGAGAGAGAGGGCCTCATGAAAAAGGATAATTCCCTTTACACTTAAGGGCACAAATTCTCTTTGCAAGGATTTACTTTCCAATCTGAAACATCAAAGGCATACAGTCCCTCTTATCTATTCATCAGCCTTCAAGTTCCTAAACGCAAGCAAATCATATCTATTACAATAGGAACAGAAGGCACATACAGAAAGCGTTATTTATAAAAGGACTGAAATAGAAATAACTTTTGATAGAATTGTTTGATGCTTTTGGGGCATCAGAGATTTAATTTTTTTCCAGGAGGGGCTTTGCTTGCTCATTTCAGCTACATGTTGCTTACAAACACTGTCAAGTTCCATTCACAGACATTTTATTCTGTATCAGAGAGAAACTCTGGGAGGGAGAAGCTATCAGATTAATTCTGTTATGGTCTAGTTGCTTGCTCCGTCCAAAAAAGACTGCTACTTTTCTTGACTGACATCTCAATTCTTTATTTTATTTTAAAATGCATCACTAGTAACAGTGTCAAACGTTTTCAAGAAGGTATCAAACCCATCTTCCTCATAAGCACTTTTAATTAAAAAAGAACTACAAACAAAAGATACAATGAGGACAAAAACTTTTCAATGAAGCAAGTTTTGTGATAACTTTACAAATCTGGAGTGGATCTCAGTATGTTCACAGAGCATTCTAACAAGGTTGGAATACCTTAGTTTTTCTTCACACATAGATACTCGCTATTAAAACGTGAATGACGATATGCTATAAACTTCAGAAAAGTGAAACTGCTGACTTGAATTTCCACTTGAATGATCTGCATGGCAAGGGCAGAACAGCTGCTTTCTCAGTTCATACTGCTATGCCCTCCATACTGAGATGTCTAAAACATGACTGTAGAAGTCTCCTATCAGATTCTGCATTAAGCTAATTTACTTGAAGAGAATAAAAAAAAGGTTTACAACTACCACTCAATTCAAACAATGCCTACAGAAAAGGAGCAGTGGGTGCAGCCTCACCTAATGACTGATACACTACACTTTACTCTGATGTTTCAACTTTTGTGAAATGCTTTATAGATAAATGTCAGCAAGTTTGAGGCAACAGCTTAAACAGTGGCAAAAAGATATAAAAAGGTGGAGGGCTCACCCTAAGCTGCTCCCAAAGTCACTTCTCTAGACACAGCCTGCTCTTTTGTTTATACCATTATCTATGTGTATGAAAAGACAAAACATTTTTGGTTTTAAGAAAAGAAGCTTGGAATGAAGACATCATCAATCCATTAATTTAATTCACTTGTTTGTTGCTTAGTGTCTGTTCAGCACTGTGCAAACAAAAAGCTCTACCACCACATGTTCTTTTTTTCCATGTTGTATTATGAAAGACTCAAACCAGTTACATAATGAGTAAGTAGTGATCCATGCAGGTAAGATGTGGAGAGGAAATGTGAACTGTATTGTGCTTGCCTCCAGATAAAAATCTAAATGTAAAAAAGATAAAAATTTCATTATCCTTGAGCACCTAGAGATAAGAGCCACCAGTCCTCAGGTGCTTCAGCTCTGCAACAGACAGATGAGTCTTTCCAAGCACAACACGTTTCAGCTGTTCTTAAACCACAGTATCCTGGGTTGCATGGCTTGTAGTTTCATATCTCCTTTGATTCACAAAGTTCATCTGAACAGAGGACCACGTTCCTACACATGGAACATGGATTCAAGGGTGCAATACAGGCATTTTCGTATTTATTATATTAACTACACAAAAACTTGAGCTGAAGGTGTTTTATGGAGGAACAGGGCTAAGCTCCACAGCAAAAAAACTACAGTAAGAGGAGATAAATTTCCATGCCTGACTAGCTAGTTCCCTGCCCCTCGCAGAGAGCACCCTTCTCCTCAGGAGCAACCCTACACAACCCTGTGGGAAGAGCAACAATGGTGCTGGTAGACACACAGATGTGTTCTGTAAAAAAAAAACTGGCCATTGGACAGGAGTGTTTGCTGATACTTCTTAGCATTAGATTCTTTTACTGCTAGAAGTTAAAGAAATAACAAAGGGTGCACTACATTCAGGTAGTTTTATTTCTTTTAGCAAAGATGCTGAATCTGCTGGAACAGAGGCACAACAGAAATTTGAAACTGTGCATTTTGAAACGACTGAAAGCATAAAGAAAAATGAGGAACAATAAAAGTACAGTAATATTATCACAGAGCAAGAGTGTTTGTGAGAAGACTGGAAGAAAGTCAGCTTTGTTCCAGCAAAAGCTTGCAAGCTGAGGAGTTGAACAGATAAAAGCCTTGGAGGAACAGTCACTTGGCTTGTAACGGAGCTTGTCAATGGGACCAGGACTTTTGGACACAGAAAGCACACAACCTGATATTTTAACAGGAAAAAAGTATTAACAATGGAAATTGTACTGTTTTGTTCTCAGAGCACTGATGTGTTTCAAAGGTTGAAACTGCACAGCTTTCACAGTCTGTTAATCCACAGAAGCTACAAACGCAGCTCGGTGATGGATTTCTAAAACAGTGACCTGCTGCCACAATGACATTTTGTAAAGTTTTTCCTCAAGTCCTCTGTGACCTAGCAGCACACTCCTTCCACCTGTTTGCAAGATCATGGGATTGTTTTAAAGAAGCATTTTCTAAGCAATCATATTTTCATTTAAATCTGCTACAAATTTCCTTATTAAATTTAATTTTTTTGTTCTATCATACCTACATTTAAATATTAATATTTTTCAAAACATGCAACTCTTTCTAGTGACTGACAAAATCACAGATTAAGACAAATGAGCAAACATAAGGTGCTCTCTCTCTGCTTAAGAAGACCACCCAGCTTCTGAGATCTATTACATTAGAGCCTGATTTTTTTTAAGGCTGAAATGCTTCAAATGCAACACAAGCTTCAGACTCGTCACCATTAATTCGCCACTTCTAAGCCCACCTACACCAGCCTAATGGAGGAAATAAGACAAATTTGAAAGCTAAAAACACTCACCGGCAACAAAGTGGCTGAGAACTTACTCCTGGACACCATACACAGTTGAATGTCCCGGAGGCCCAGGTCTGATACACAGTTTTGTTCAGTTTCATTCTGAATGTTCAGTTTTCCTGGCCATTAAACAAAGCAGTTTTTTTCCTCTTCAAGGACATGCAGTCCTGACCAGCCAGGTGTATACACAAAAGCTGGAAAGAACTAAGGGAAACTGTAACAATCCAATCTATGAGAGGCAAAGCCTTCTCTCTGACCCACCTAACGAGCCAACAACCCCCACCTGCTCTGTCCTCTCACCTGGGACACTTACTCAAAGGTGTGGGCAGTAGTAAAACCACAATCTGTTCAGTAACACCGTGATTTTCCATCTCTGTGGATTATTTTTCCTTCCCATTGTTCCTTTCCCACAGAGGACAATCCCAGCAGAATGATTTACAGGAACTGACTCGGCCTTGGCCCATGATGGCCACAGTCTTTCTGAGGGCCGGGATGTTTTCTATCTATTTTTATCCTGAAAGATGAGCAAACACACAGTAGGGAAAAGAACAAAAGGAGGAGGAAACAAAAACAGAGCAGCAGTAGAGGGCACTCACAAAGAGCAGGGCAGCTGCAAGATCTGCCCATAGGTGCAAGTGGATATGGAAAAACAACAATGTGACATTGAGGTTGTCGGATGAAAATTGCCAGGACTGTCTGTCAGAAAAAAAGTTGGAAGATAGCATAAACCCAGCCACATACTTGCCTTTCCAGTGCCTTCGTTGCCAGTGAGATACCCAAAAAAGCACTCTGGAGAGCAGACATATATCTATCCCAGACAAATAACACAGGGCATTTTAAATCGCAAACACTATAGCTGCCCTCTCTTGTATCAAAGTTACACCCAGAGGGCACAACTTCCACGGGAGCTGGTGGGATGGATCACATGGGCCTACCTCTGGTCACCACAAAATATGTTGGTTCTGTTTAAACCAGGCAGAGAAGATGAGTTTGACTTAGCAACAAGACAGATTTTAGGTGCTGATTAAAACCGTGGATGGCAGCAACCACCAGCAGAGATGTGAAATTCCCTGAACAGTTTCTTAAACTATTCTGCCAATATGTGCTCATCTGATCGCACATTTTACACTCACTAGATATTCCAGGAAAGCATTCAACTGCTCAAAGTGTCTTAATTTGCCAACTCAAAAATATGAATACTTTTAAAAGATGATCAAAACACCGAGCGTGTTGCAACATCTCAAGAACAACTGTCATAGAACAACAGCAAATCTGGTCTGGAAACTTAGAAAAGTGGCATTAGACCCAAAATGAAACCCCATCAAACATAAGCAAGTCATAAAAATGACCTCAAAAAGCCACAACTCACCCCATCAAAACACTAAGCACACTGCCAAGATGCACACACGTGGGCTGTCTCTTCCAAACAGACAAGCCTCTGGTTTTTAAGTTTACATGTAAAGTGCTGCAGCAGCATATGAAGTTGGTATTGTAAAACAAAAGCACTAAAGCCAATGTAAACCATATGCATTAATGATGTAATGTTAAAAAAACAGCCAGGGAGGATGAGAGAAGTACTGGGATGCTGCACTTCCGTGCTGTTCCAAAATGTGTTTCCAAGCGCTCCCTGTCCAACATGAGGGCAGAGCGCGTGGCCTGTCCAGCACTCTCCCTGCTGTACATCTGGAAAATACCCATAGCACTCCAGAGTAGGGTGTCTCCCCTCCCTGCTGCTTTATAAAAAAATCCATACCAATCAGAAAGAGAAGCTTTGCCTCACTAAAGTCTATGAAGTTGATATTTGACTGTCTTGAGAACTGTTATGGTGTCAAAACCAAAAATATTTGCAATACAGAGCTGGCACGCATATGGTAATTCTAGGAACAGCATACACCTGCAGCCTCATCAGTGGGTATAGGTTTTCTTTATTTAATTGCAAACAGGTGTTTGCACTTTACAGACTGTAGGACAAATCCATCCTCTTTTCCAACTCCTTAAGATTAATTCAGATTCCATAAAACTCATTATTACATTTCTAAAAAGCTTGTCACCTAAAAAAAGAAAAATATCAGGAAAAGGGAAAATGCTTTCCAACATAACTTCTCCAAAAATTACAAACCACTCTACTTACTTCTGTTGGTTTTGCCCTGAAGACTGACAATGAACACTAATCATTGACATCCTCTTTAATGACCACCTACATAGTTTATCTAAAGGTGAAAAATTACACATTTCTCCCAAACGATTAAAAGATAGAATTATCTAATTCAACAGCCTGTCAAATCTCTTATTACTGAGAAAATCCACGTAAATCCATACTTTCTGAAACGACATCTTCTAGTCCACT
This sequence comes from Geococcyx californianus, assembly GCA_013389885.1. Taxonomy (NCBI): domain Eukaryota; kingdom Metazoa; phylum Chordata; class Aves; order Cuculiformes; family Neomorphidae; genus Geococcyx; species Geococcyx californianus. The sequence continues at coordinate 6,040 of VWPV01012075.1, read as the reverse complement.
AGCACAATGCTCTACTTTTAGTAGAGAAAAAAAAAATCAACAGTGGAATATCTACAGGATAAAGAAGGTAATGGAGCTCGTTAGTAATCCAAGCCGAAAAGACATGATTCGAGATGACAAACTGGCATCCTGCACAGAATGAGCTTGACACTTTTTATAGCGACTGACACAGTAACGAATGCTTTCCTTCGGGTGGAGCTAAACATGATGTTCTGTACAGTATTTTCTCAAAAGAAAGCACTTCTCTGATCCTTATACAGAAGCAACTTTACCTACAAGAAGAAAAAAAGGTACCATCTTAGTTAATTAGACCTTAGCTGTTGCAATTATCTTAAAGGGAAGGGAAAGACAGCATTCTATTATGTTATTATAAGCAGTTCTTTCTTAAGGGAAAGCTGTATTAGACAGGCCACAAAGTACCTGTTTGCCTTAGTTTTCTAATATTTCCATTACTGAGCTGAATTCCAATAGAAAGAGTTTTTATAAAAGGTTTAAATTGCTCAGTAACCCTTGCCATACAGGATGCAGCACCACCTTAGCAGGATTTTTTATTCAACTGTGCCCTAGCTTTTAAATTTTATCCTACTGTGCCTTATGTTTCAAATTTAAATCTCAGTGTTCACTTAGAGTACTCATTTGCTTAGCGCCTAAAGCATGCCTTATAACAGAAATGAAGGTCATTTTTGAGGTACTAATTGAAAGCTAAAACAGTCCCCTAAATCCCTAATGTAAAGATTTATTAACTAACAGCTCTCACTGAACTCAAAATTAATTAATCAAAGATAGAGTCCTAACTAATCACTGCTGATTTAGGAAACTCTGTACACAAGTTCCCCCCCTCTTATTAATTAAGTTTTCACTCAGTCTTTGGATTCTTTGTAAATCTTTAATAACTTACAGAAAAGAAATGGGCATTCACTAATCAGCTTTGTATCAACTGTTTTACCTTACTCCTTCGATATGCGTGGGAGTACATCAATAGAACAACAATTTTGTTGCATAAAATTCCTAAGGCTTTGAGAGCTGGCACACATTATAGGTTCAGCAAAGTTGTTTTGTAAGTGCAGATTATACTAAGGAAAGTTTAGAGAAAGGACAATTAGTGCTTCAGGAAAAAAAAGCACAGTGGCTCAAGTGATCTTAAGTGGCTTTTATGCTGTGTTATTATGTGGATTACAACAGCCTTTACAGTTACACAATAATATCCATACCAGGTCAGACCGAAAGCCTACCCAGACCAGCATCTGAGAGGTCAAGCACTACCACCCACTAAAAGAACCAGCCAATAAAAAGAACACAAGTTTGGTCAACTCAGACATCAGAACGGATGGTGGGTTTGGATTAGGTTCTTCAGCTAACTTTGCTGAAAGACAGACTCAGCTTATTTTACTAGGAAGGCTTTATTCCCCCTGCCAACAAGACTTCTAGTCTGCTCATCTTCTTGACCTCTGCTTATCTTCTTGGTAAACTTGTAAATGACAAGTGATTAATACACCTTAAAGGAAAGGAAAGACAGTTTACTTTTTTTTTTTCTCACTAATGCTGAAACACTCCCTGGAGTAAACCAGCATTCTTGAGTAACTATTAGCCAGTAACTCTTTATATTCCAAAAAAACTTTCTCCAGAAAAAAAAAAAAATTGGTTCTTGTTTTGAGTTCCGTCTGGAAGACTGCAAGGAAAAACTCTTCTGTAAAAAAAAAATAAAAAACGGAACAATAAAAAGTCATCAGAAGCACAAGCACATGAGCTGCCTGCAGAGACCAGCACTAGGTAGCAGGAGTATCTGTTTTCCTCCTCTGCTGCACCAATTACAACAGCCAAGTTTGCACAGAACTGAGCATACAACGCAAAACCTCAGGGTAAGAGGAGGAATGATCCTGCTCTCGAGACAGCTATGTAGAGTGAGGGGACAGGTCTGCCCCAGTACGCACACAGTGGGGTCGCTGGGTAGCAGTTTCTCAGGGTGCAAGCGAAGGAAGATGGCTGCTCTGCATTCCAGCACAAGTGGTAAGATTATTTAAATACTATAGGCCAAAACCTACACTCCTGCTAACTCCTCCCTGAGATCTCATAAAAATTGGCAACTTCTGCTGTATATTTACAGAGAAGTCTCACCTCAAAAAGAATATCTTCAAAAACTTCAAGCAAATATCACACTCATGTCAAGAGACCAAGAGTTGAACCAACATAGAAAGGAGAATCCAGAAGTAAATACATAGTATTTATGTAGTATATTCTTTAGCTTCCAATAATGTGCATCTCAGAGATTTTCAGAGCTTTGAACTAAACCTCTCAAGTTCCTTTCACATTTCAAAATAAGGATTCACCAATCAGGCACCTTTAAATTCAGTTTCTCTAAGCAGAACAACAACTAACTCCATCTAGAAGTTATTTTTAAACTATTTTGATCCTCACTCATTTAATTGAACTGGAATCCCCTGAGAAATATTGCATTTCTATTTTAAAAGGCATATGCGTATACTACTGGTATTTACTGATCACTAACAGTGGAAAAAATTGTCTTTCTGTACTTCTTTTAAATATATTTAACTGTCATAAGAAAAGAGCTACTACTATTCATTCTTCCAATATTTAGCGTGAACTAGACAACTCAGTGATTCAAACAGGAAACAGGACAGCTTTGAGTCAGTCTTGTTTATCTATCAGGCTCTTGAAACAACTGAAACCTAAAATTGTAAAGATACACTTGAAGTATGCTCAACAATTTAAGAATGCAAAATATCCTTTATTTTTTTTCCTTTCTTTTTTTTCAAAATCAATTCTTCTGAGTTTTAGGTGGAAAATATACTTCCATACAGCTAAGGAGACAAACGGAAAGAAACCAAAGAGAGGATCCACATCATGTCAGTGGTTTGTCCTGCAAGACGCAGATGACTCCTGTGATCAGAGGGAGTGGCAGCAGTATGTACCTCCCACCTCTCAAGAGGTAACCTAGTGCAGGCAGCATCAGTCATTTACAAGGCTGTCTGTGAAGCAGGAAGTGGGATGTATTCAATCATCAGTTATTCACACCTTAAGAATCTTCACAACAATTCTTGTAAGCCACTGCTTTAAAAGTGAAATAAGGAACGCCTAAGGAAGGGAAATGCAGGTAGTCTCTACTGCAGCCACTTCATTTCTCACAAATCTAAGTAGTGCACCTACTCCGTTTTATATCTTATAGATAAAGCTTATCAGTAAAGCTTATTATGCTCACATAGCAATTAAAACAGATGTAAATTTCGTAATTTACCTGGTTCTAGAAACAGCAAAATACTCTAGCTATTATTAAGATGACTTTTTGTTCAAAAGACTAAAAGAATTTTCCAATAACTGTTGTCAACTGTTGCCTAAGAGGCAAATATTTAGCTCTCTAAGTGCCCTGCTTTATTATCATGTTCTCCAGATTGCGGCAAGCCAGTCTTTGTCCAAAAAAAAAAAGCAGTTTTGACAGAGGTTAATAGCTAGATCTGTGTCTAGCTCACTTCTTGAGCTTGGATTCTGGAACAACTACTAATCCCGTTTTATTTTCAGACAGCAAATGAATCAGGGTCCTCAAAGAATTCAGATGCCAACATAAGAAAGACCAATACCCTAACCACTGAGGTTGTGTTTCCTCTGTCTTTTCATGTCTGTTGAACCCTGGCACGGCTTCACTCGCAGCAGAGGAAGATGTTGCTGCTCCAAACCTGTCACACTGGGCACTCTAAAGGGGAGGAGACACAACAGCAGAAACTTGAAATACATAAGGATCTAACTTCTCAAACAACTATGGTGAAGCACAGATGTTTGTTAGAATAAGGTATAGCACTTAAATCCAAGAAGATTTCTGACTGACAACTCAGAAAGGAAGGCATTACTTGAGACCTGCACACAGGGCAGGACCTCAGATACCTTCTCTAAGCATTTCCATGGGCTGGCCCTAACTATTCCACCCAGCACTCTCAGGCCAGGTGGCTTCACTTGGCACACAGCCTTCCCTTGGCTCCCACCACACACAGCTCAGCATGCTGAGCACCGCACACCAAGCCAAAGTCATCAGCACAGGACTCTGCTCTGGATGGGAAGTTCATATGAGTTAGGGCTTTCCTCATCACCATCAGCTCCACACTTTCAAATTAAGTTCTGCATATGTAACAATACACGAGAAACCAAGGGCTTGGTGCAGCTGCCAAAATACTGTCCCAGGTACTTCAGGAAGAGAAGCGAAGTGGAATGATTTCCCTCTACCATTCTTATCCAAGTTTAGGAACACTTTTTTTACTTTGCACTCCAAGTAAAGATGATTTATACCAACACTTCAGGTCACAGATTTCAAATAATCCTCAAGGAAAATTATTTGTGATAGCTGAATATTAACTGGCCAAAGAATAAGAAGTTACAAACAAGCAGAACCTGATATGGCATTTTCTACTATCTTTTACACACATCAGAGACAAAACCGGGAAAGAATCTTTCTTTATTTACACAAAATTAGTTATCTCAATTTTAAAACCTCTCGCCATATCCAGGCAGCTACACTACTCAAAGCATTGGCCAAATTTCTCTCAAATCACTTTAAGAAAAGTACCCTGAATGCCTGGTTCCCCACCTTCAGAAGTTTTCCATGATACCAAAGATGCAGTACACTTTACTTTTGGGAACACAGTGTTAGAACACTGCATTAACATTTTCTTTGAATCATTGCTATAAATCATCCTACTGGATATTTAGGAGACAGATTTACATGAGATATTGGGAAGAAATGTTTTCCTGCGAGGCAATGTCACAGGCTGTTCAGAGAAGCTGTGGCTGCCCCATCTTCGGAGGTGTTCAAGGCCAGGTTGGACGGGGCTTTGAGCAACCTGATACAGTAGGAGGTGTCCCTGCCCATGGAAAGGGGTGGAACTGGATGATCTTTAAGGTCTCTTCCAACCCAAAGCATTCTATGATATCTTGTCAAACAGAAGAAATCATATTGCCACAATACCACATTAAGAACATGCATGAATATGGTCGTTCAAAAATAATACAATTCCCCACATGCACCATAGCATAGCTAACCTTATATATAAACATATATATACTCAAAGAGTAAAATGCATTAAAAAGCACCATCACGTTTTAAGAGATGAAAAATAAAGAACTGGTAACCGGTGCTGTCACCGCAGAACTGCGAGTCTGGTAATTCCCAAATACATATAAATTTTCGACAAAGGGGTATTTTCAGAAGCCTCTTCGCAGGCTACAAAGCACCTAGAGCGGCGTGGGAAGAAACGCTAGCACAGACTCTGCTTGCAAAGCGCCGGTGGATCCTGAATCCCAGCCCTCTCCCAGGATGTGACCCCGCACCAGCCGGGGCACCGGGCTGGGGCAGCCAGCGCTGTCCCCTGTCGCCTCTCGGTGGCGGAGGGCTGGACAGGACCCGTATCCCCCGAGCGGCTGGCGGGGACCCGAAGGAGAGGCTGGAGACAGCCAGGGCGAAACTCGCTGCCACAAAGGCAGCTCCAACAGCTCCGAGGCGAACCCTCCCGGCTCCCAGCCGCCCCCGCAGCCGCCCGACGTCCCCCCGCCCCCAGAGCCCTCCACTCACTCTTGGTGGCGGCGATCAGGTTCTTCCCATCCTTAAGCAACTCCTTGATGAACTTGTTGGTCCTCTCCAGCTCGGCCTCGTGGGCTCGCACCCGCTCCCTGAACCAGGGGCTGTCCAGGTAGCAGTCGCTGAACTCCAGCGGCTGCAGCCCCATGGCTGCCCCTGCTGCCGCTGCCGCAGCCGCCGCCGCCGCTGCCGCCGCCGCGCCGGGGCGAGCCTCCCCGCAAGCAGCAGCGACCGCCCCAGCACCCGAGGCGGCACCCGAGGCGGCACCCGCGGCCACAAAAGGAAAGCGGGGGCGTCGGCGTCTCCCCCAGCGCAGGGGCGGGCACGGGCAAAGGCGAGCGAGCGGAGCCGCCCTCTCCGCTGCGAGGGGCGGTGCAGCTCGGCTGGGCACGGCAGGGGGCGCGGCGGGGCACGGCACGGCTCGGTTCGGTTTGGCTCAGGGCGGCGCTGGAGAGCTCAGCT
>VWPV01012074.1:41118-58827 GCA_013389885.1 Geococcyx californianus | reverse complement strand
CATTAATATAAAATGTCTCCACATAACTCTATGTTCAGACATAGCACTACATCCAGTAAATATGAGAACTTTCCACCATGTAACTCTTCCTTGAATTTGTTTCCCAGTAATCATGTGCTCATGTCTTCGTAAGATTCAGTGACAAATGATTGATTTGATTCAAGGTGCTTAATTTCAAGCGAGAATGAGTCATCTGTCTCTCCCCATCCTACTCCTTTTATTTTTTTTATTTTTTAAGCCTTGCTGGGAAGAAAAAGAAAATGCTTTAATTCTTCTCTGAACTTTAAATGAAATGTTCAGAGATCCTTGGCAAATCATAAGTCATAAAGCAGGCACAGTAATTCAAAGAGTAATCTATGGACGTATATATCATCCTTGAATGGTACATTAATCATTACCCTTAAAGACAGCAAAAGAGTGATGAAGTTTTTCCAATTGTGTCTATTGTAACTCACCTATATTCAAGTGGTTTTAATCTGTGCCATTATATCAAAAGGTAATAACTATATTTTCATATAGAAATATTTTCTATCCCCTACCCAAGTATGATTGAAAAATAATCATATCAAAGGAAAGGTGATTTTTTTTTAATTCAGCATGCATGTGAATGCACAAATACTGGCACACACAGAGAAAAATTATCTAAGGAATATGAAATTAATATTGCTTCTAAAAGAGAAATTCATTCAGGTCACCGAAGATAAAACTTCCTATAAAAAAGAACATGGGCAGAAGGGAAAGATGTGTTTTTAGGCCAACTGCAATCCTGAAATTTATTGCATCTTGTGTCACTAGAGCACAAAAGGTTCCATATACTTCAGTAAGAAAAGATCAAAGAGGTGAGAATTTAACTGTTTGATGGAGGGACATATGAAAAAAAAGGATAGAAGCAAGGTTGATAAATCATCTTTCATATTCATAGACACACAAAGTAGTTCCAAAGATTAGAATATTGTATTAATGCAAACAAATGTAAAATGTGTCAGCCTTTCCATAGTCATGACAACTTCTATACTGCTTTGAAAGCAGGACTCATCTTAAGAAAAGCAGGATTCATCTTAAGAAAAAAGGTCAGCACTGACTAAAAGATTTTCCCCAAATTCCTTCAAGTTTACTGCAGAAAAGAGAACCTGTATTAAGGTTTCAATAGAAGGAGACCATGTCTACCTGGAGTTACCTCTGGACATTGGATGTTAGCTTTGTAGTGTCTTATTATTTGGGGTCATGGGCCAACGCAAGTCTACAAAACACACAAAATGTAGTTTTCTAGTCCAAAGAAAGACAAAAATATAATCTCTAAAGAATCTGAAGAAAGAATCAGAGATGTTGTTTGGAATCGGGGGGTGGGGTAGGGGAAGGAAAGTGGTGTTAAAGACAACCTTTCTAATTCAGACACACAAATGGTTCTCTATTATTATACACAGCACAGCACAGACAACTTCCGCTGAGGTCTGACGCTTAAACCAGCTGAGATCTCATAACAAGACATCTCCATGCCAAATCTGTCCCTGATGAAAAGCAAGCATAATTCACACTGGGTCCAGATGTAGTCAGACTGATAGGAACTGGACAGCTGCTGGATGACATCTGTTACAATAAAACAGTCCTAATTTGGGGACAGGAAGATAGCAAAAAGGTCACAGGATTCATAAGCTTCCCATTAAACCTGTACAAGAGTAACAATTGCACATGCATCATGATATATGAGTAAAAAAGGTGTTATAGTTATCCACAACTATACTATACCAGTGTTTGATCTTTCTCCTCATTTTTACATTTCTCCTCTTTTTTGCTTTATTACATTATTGATTCTTTTACTAAAAATTACAGTTTATTCTGTTGTTTTAATTTCAATGTGGTCAAGACATCTGTCTGTGCAGAGTAAAACTAGAAATACAGCTAGAACGGAGCATAGAATTGCACACAGCACTTATTATAGAGGCAAGAACTACTGATCTTTAAACATATCCTTTTCAAAGCACAGATATCCATAGGAATGGGAGGTAATGTTTATTACCTGCACATTAGTTCAAACCAACAAGCTGACAAGAGGATGAGTATAGCCTATTCTCAAACAATGTAAATAGTAATATTTTATGGGTCAAGAAGTTCTGAAATTGAGCTTGGTCAATCAATTTTAGTATCAGTGCTCTGCCAACAGTCAGTGACAATAAACTAGCAGCATAGGTTGTTCTGAAAATTAACACTTTGTGAAAATAAACACATTTTTCAATACGTAAAACTACTTACAGACAAAGATAACCAAGTTATGGTACAGATTGAAAAAGCAAAAGGAAAGAAGGGGAAAGCGGACTTTAGGTAGGGGAAGGCAATCTCTATTTGTTTTATCCTATGCTTTGCTTCATCAGAGAACTGTTGAAGTTCTTCTGAGCCATTCTTCATCAGTTTGTGCATCCTAAATATGGTCAGTGCTTTTGCATCCCTGCTAAAGTAGGAGTGCCAGCTCCAGTTTCTCTAGACTGAAATCTCTGTCTGTTAAGATGGTGAAAAAATAAGGTAGGAAATTCATTCTTCCTGTGCAATCAGCACAGACTTGCACCAGTTCCCTCTTAGGCTCTCACCAACCAGAGACTTCCTGGCCCTTTCCATGCACTAAGTTGAAGCCTCAGGCTGAGCTGTGGAGAACAGGAAGGTGGTGGCCTTAATACCATTCTGCAGGACTGAAGCTCCAGGAAAAAAGAAAGATCTGATGATTAATCACACCCCTAAGGCCTTGTGAACCTGTGCATTCCTTCTTTTCATCTCCATGAACAGGTAGCTGCCCATACTCATGGCAACCATGGCCAAGTACCATGGGGAAAAGGCATTCTCTGAAGCAGAGAGGACCCATGCCTTTGGTAAACCACAGCTTTGTGGTGTTCAGGAAATAATTGCTGTTTATTAAACAAGTGATCAACAAATTCTGTACAAATTGCAGCCTCTGAACAGCTTTAAGATGCAGCTCCAGGGACAGCTCACTGCTGTAGGTACATCTGAAGACTGACAGATCTAACCCGATTTGTTTGGCTTACTTGCTACCTGATGGCTACAATGTCTGAAGTATCTCCTGCTGAATCTTGGTCTTATTTCCAGCTTCTTAAACTATGTAGCTTTTTATTTTGCACCCTCCTCCTATCAACCCTTCCCAGTCCCCAGCAATATTCATGCATTGCTGAGGCCACTGGAGAGTGCTGTCCCATTGGGTAAGAAAAAAAAAATCCTCTTTATAATCTCTCTCTAGAGAAAAGGCTCTTGCAACTTAGAAACACGTCCGTAAGATTTCTTTACACTTTCTTCAATCTGAAACCGTCTTGCCTCTGATAAGACAGCCTGTGCTTCATGTGGTACAGGGACAGAATACTAAAAAGCCTGAAAATGCTTGCAATCTGGAGGCATTTAAAGGTATTTGCAGGAAAACCAGTAGCTATACAAAATTCGCAGGGCTTTGGATTTTTTCACAGACACTGACTCCCTACAAAATCTTTATTCTTCAAAAGGTAAAATATCTTCTGAGCTACCTCTGTCATTGTTTCCATAGGACAATTCACAACATTCTGTTGAAACTGGCAGAAATCCAGTTACACACGGGAAACAGTAGGTTTCACTACTTTGATGTTTGGGAATCCAAAGCCAATATTTTAAGGATAATTGAAGTAGATTGAGGTATGGAGGATAATCACACTATCTACTTAGAAGCAAACCACTCAGTCTGGCATCATCCCCATGGAAAAATTCCAGAGCTGTACAGCCTCTGGAGCTGGACAAAATACACTTCAAGGCTGAGTTTTCCTTTTACTAGTAGGAGGTTGCTTTGAAAAAATGTGAAATAATGATTCATATACGGCTGAATTAAAAACAATCAGATCATTCCTTGAAACCACTTTCCATGTTTATTTTATATATGTGGTATAATATTAAAAAGATGAATGCTTTTCTTTCATGGAAATGGAATCTTGTGACTGACTGAAATAAATAACATCTCCTAATAAATGCTCAGCAACTTAAGTGGTGTGAAATTTTTATATACAATTTATATACAAATCTGTTCTGATCCAGAACCCTGTTTTCAAAAGCTTGGATTCTGCACAGCAGACGTATGGCCTAACATTATACCATACCACATGATGCCAACAAACAGTTTGGGTTAGTATTTTCACTGTGACTTTGGACAGCAGCTGAAGATAAGTTAAGAAAATTACATCAGGGCAAATTTTACACCATACTTTACTGTTGTATTCTCCCAGCACCATTGATCTATGACTAAGGAGAGGACTGGAAGAGAAACAGAGCTCAAGATAAAGTTTTCCTGAATTACGTTAATTTTCTGCAGCTTGATGTGAGAAAAGGGATTTCCATAACAAGGATCGGATAGTGGGTAAACTCCTTGCGTTTTGAATCACTATGCTTTGTGTCGCATCCAAAACAACGCCAAAAAAAGTTGAAAGAAACTGGTCCTGCTTATTTTAGAAGTGTTCCTGAAAATCATGCAAAGGTTTTCACAGATAACTGGGTCAAAACCACTAACTACTTTTCAGATTTCACCACTTCCCTTGATACAAATAAATACTTGCTACTTCCTTGTAAACCTTACTAATTAGTAACCCAGAATTAAGTCCAGTCTAGTCCTGATTTTAGAGAAGCAACCTTAGGATCTAAAAGGAACAAGACTTATTAAATTTTACTATCCACGGCAACTGTTAGAAGCATATTTAAACACAACATATGAAAAGGAGATGAGCTTCAGTCCTTACCGCCTCTAGCAGTATAGAAATAATAGAGATTGGAGGGACTTTTGGAGTGATGGAAGAATTCTCTGCTCATGCTGAGGACAATGATGGATGCTTTGTTGCATTGACAGGCTCCTCTAACTGCACCTTGTTAGCACCATGCATCTTCCTACAAAGTGAGATTTTTTTGTGGACCAGGCTATACCTGGGAGTTTTCCCTGGTCACTTGCAGACTTGAAGGACCCACTGCAGGACATAATTTTATAGTTATTTTTACTTGTTGTGGTTTCAGCTGGAATAGAGTTAATTTTCTTCCTAGTAGCTGGTATAGTGCTGTGGGGTTTACTTAGAATGAGAACAATGTTGATAACAGATTGATGTTTTAGTTGTTGATAAGCAGTCAAGAACTTTTCTACTTCTCATACCAGCCTGTCAATGTGGGGAGTGCACAAGAAGCTGGGAGGGGGCACAGCCGGGACAGTTGTCCCAAACTGGCCCAAGGGATATTCCATACTGTATTATGTCATACTTAGTATATAAACTTAGGGGAACGTGGATAGAGTTATCACTGCTCAGGCACTAGTTGTGCATGGTCAGTGGCTCATGAGCAATTTGCATTATCTGAGATTTTTTGCATCACCTGTTTTTATTGTTGTTTATTTCTCTTTCTCTTTTGTTATTTCTTTGTCATTGCAATTTATTTTTAATAGTACTATTATTACTACAATTGTTATTATTTTATTTTGATTCAATCATTAAACTGGCCTTATATCAACCCATGAGTCTTCTCATTTTTACCCTTCTGATTCTTTCTCCCATGCCACCAGGTGAGAAACAGGGAGAGACTAAGCGAGTGGTTGCAGCTAGAGTTAAACCATGACACTACTGTAGGAATTCTGGTCCAGATAATACAAACTGCAGCTTATCCTTAGCTATAGAAGATCCTGTCTTTTCACATATATTAATGTAATTTAAGCAAATTTAAAACTATGATAATTATAGGCAAGGTCTAGAACAGATTGTGTAGATGTTACTTAAACATAGTTTCATACCTCACTTGTCTCTTTGTAATCAAAGGTACAGCAGAAAATCTGCTTTATTTGGTGTAAGAAAGACTGACGGAGGACCATGCTTCTTATCTCAAAAGTATCGTTAACATGATGGCAAAGAAGCATGCTTGTTAAATTTCACAGAGTACAAGGGAACAGGGAGCTGAGGAAGTGTTTAGAATGACAAGCACATCCAGTATTTCCTAGAGGCACAGAGCTGGCATCAAAGACTGATTAGCTCCTTTTCATAATGTATTCCATCAGGACTTGAGGGAAAGTGTGTTTTCCAAAATAACACAGCAGATGAATAGTACTAGGGTAATCTGCCAGTAGAGACAGCTCAAAATACACTGAGGCACTCAGAAAACATTCAGAAAAACAATCTGAGCAAAAGACTGTAACATACCAACATTTTTTTCTGGAGGGAATGCATGACTGTTTTGACTGGTAAACTCTCACTTGCATACATGATTGTTGTTTTCTTGCTTTTGAAACAGTCATCTCTATTCAAAACACAACTTCTTCCTCATCTAAGGTCAGCAAGAGATCAAAGAGCCCAAAGACCACATCCAGTGCTCTGTAGCAGAGAGATGAGGTTGCAACAGTTCAAGACATTGTGCATTGTCCTCTTTTCCCCCTCTTTTCCTGAGTGACCTAGCAGAGGTCAGGTACCACAGTTTGTCATTTGCAAGCTTATTATTTTTCAATTCCAAGAAGAGAAGACCAAAGATGAAAAAATTACTTGGCCCCTGTACTTTAATTTTTACACTGAAACTCCCAAATGCAATGGTGACTTCTAAAATTTGGACAGAAGATTTCATTAGGGAGCAGACTGGGAACCATTCCCTTCAGCCGAGCAACCACATAACAAAGTATTGTACTTTGCAACAGCAGCCTACTAGGGACTGAAATATACCTGTGGTCCAAACGATGCAATCTCGGTCAGCAGGGTTTTGATGTTGAGAACACTCAGGATTTCACTCAGGAGACACAGCAGTTTCTATCATAGATCCCTTCTGCCAAGCTGGTTGTACTACCTGTGCACACAAAAGTTTATTTTGGTAACCAATCCTGCACAAAGTTGTTATTTTTGGATATAATCAGCATCATGAAGGGGAAAAAGGACCCTGTGCCACAAAGCCCTTGCTGAGAGGATCACTTCTTCCAATTGGTGGGGAATTATATGATCTGACATTTCAGTTTTTGTCAAGAACAGAACTTATTCAGTGCAAGAGCAGCAATGAAAAAGTATTGAGACGAAAATAAGGGAGAAAGCTCAGATGAATAGAAAAGAGATGAGAATAGCCTCACAGTTAAACAGTTTACTTTTCAAAGGCGACACAAGGACAAACTGCTTTGTGTAGAGAGAAAATTAGTTTCCAAGGTGTGTGCTTTCAACAAAGAGTCAAGTTAATTATTCAAAGCAAAGGGCCATGAATTTTCACAATTTAGTCATTCTGTTCTGACATATTCAGGCCCAGTGAGCTGCTTCTTATCACCAAAACTTTGATAATTAGCTTAGACATATCAAATAAACTTTCTGGAGAATTCAGTAGTAAGCAGGTATGACATCCTAATAGGAGTTTTATTAGGCATTTCTCTGCCCAGCAATGTATTAGCAATCACTGTGACATTTTCTGCTCTGAGGGGTTTTGGCCTTATTCATTTTTTACTCTTGCTGGGAAATAAATTTATTCACGGCAGAGGTCTAATCCAATAGATGACTCTGTTTACTCTGATTTCTAAAGTAGCATGTCTCTCAGAATTAATGAGAAGTGACATATACATCATAGGAGAAAATTCAGTGTCTTCAGCCTGGCATGACTGAATAGTAATGATCTGTTCTGAGACTGCAGACGGAATTCATTCCTAACTGCCCTGGTCCTCACATCACAGCTGACATCAGCACAAGAGAGTGAAAACCTTTCTGTTACCTCCTTCCCAACCAAGCCAACCCTCAGAAAGTCAGAAGTACCAACTAATAACTTCTTTTAATACAGTTTCCTAATTTCAATAAAACACTCAATGCATCCCCAGAAAAAAAAAATTTAAAAAGTCTTGACACTGAAAATAAAATGTGAATTTCAGTGCTTTTCTTGCTCTTGAGAATGAGCTACCACATGGTTAATCTTGTACTGGATAAAGGGGGAATTATGCTAAAGAACTTAAAGTACTTTTTAGGTGATTCACGACCTGCAAGTAGTGTGATGCACAGTTTTGTTTCAACATCTCATAAAGTTTGTCTTACAACTGCACCTAAAAGAGTGCAGTCCACAATTTTTTTAATAACAGCTTTCCCTTTGGGATAGGATTCTCCCAAAGGAGACAGAACACCAATATCTTATTATCTTTTCATTTCACAAAGGAAAGTTTTCATCAAAAGATAAAACCCTAACAGACATAGCAGATTAATAAAGCCCTACAGAGTCTTACTCTTGTAGGTTACCACTGGACATTAAGGAAAGTCCTACGCATTTTTGTCCCGTGTTATTAATTCACTGTAGTTTAGAAGTGAAACAAACTCACAACTGTAGACCTGCCAGCCAGGTAATATACTTCGTCACCAGTTTCAGAAATATTTTACTGGCAGAAGGACATCCAGCAATGGCAGCAACTACACAGCATGCAGCCAAATGCAATTCTATTGGACACGTAAAGTGCAATCAATCTGCACATATTTAGTCGGTCTCAGACAGGATCTTTTCAACTATTGCTTTATAGTGGCTAATGTTATTCAGCTGAACATCTGGACTTACATTTCTGGGACCCCCTGTGCTTATGTTAAGATTCTACTGTGTTCTTTACTACACTAGGTTTGTCTATGCTTGAAGAACACCTTTGCCATTATTTCTCAACAAGTAGGGGAAACAAAAATCCTACATTGGCTTATTACTATGAAAGATTGCCAGATCAGGGCTAAGGTAGAAAATATAAGTGTTTATATTGTACTTACACTGGTGAACCTGACACCTCAAGCAAGACATATTTAAGACAGGGTCAAAGGAAAAAACCACAAACTTGTAAATGCTGTGAAAATCCTCCTTAGAAGCTGAACAGACTAGTATCGCTTATACATAAAGCTGTATATGGCTACAGAGGACTGCACAGAATTCAAAATTTTTATCTAATCAGACTCAGATGGAGGTAATTTTTTTGTTGCATTCAGAGAAGGAAAGCAATTCACACCACCAGTAAAAATTATACTAATACAGAGATGTAACAGGATCAAAGTGAGTTTAGCATTGGCTCTAATACCATTTTGCTGCTCAAATAATACTGCTCCCACTGAAGATTTTCAGATGTACTCTGCTGTGTTTTGACTGAGATTTCAGTGATGTATTGTACCCTGGTGACCCTATTAAAGACATTATAATGGTTCTGGTATTCATTGCAATGATATCTTTTCCTATATTTACAGCAGTGTTGGTATCTCAGAAGCCACTCTCATAATAATTTTACAAAAACTCTCCAGTCTGGATACCATATCTATTCATGAGTCTGTTCTCATGAATAATAAGGATTAAGCCAATTGTATGGTATTTACCCATGTAACAACCTTAATTCTTCTTGTGAACAGAGGCTTTCTAGAACACTTTGCATCACAATATTGACAAAACTTACTATTTCATGTGTGAATCTGTTTATTTATATTTCTGCTATTTGTTATTCCTTCCTCAGCCTCTTTCTCAGTTGTTCTATTTATTTGGAAGCTGTCCCTTCCAGCTGAAGAGCAAGCTGTGCTCTCCAGAATCAGCTGATCTGGAATTAGCAGCTGGGAGATATTTGGAAATCTCACTGTGAACAATCTGTCAGAGAAAACGTTCTTTCTTCAGTGCCTTGCAAAATAGGGACAGTTAGGAGTTAGGTACAGCTTCTTGTTTTGGAGTTTCTATATGAAATAAAGTCCTCAAAAACTCTGTGATTTTTTTTGTTCCAGTGCTCTGCTCTGATACAAAGTATGAACAATATTTAGAATATAATTCATCATTCACTAGCTACTTTTGTTAAGGCATTGTGTACCCCCACAAAATAAGCGCTTAATGCCTTCAAGCACTCTGGAGCCTAAGTCATGGTTTTTCAAAACAGGTGTTCTGCACCTTCAAATTCTTGGACATTGCAAGACTCATTCATTTCCTTCTGAGTCAAGCTTCATTTACACGCGAATGAATCACAAAAATATACTTTGAAAGCTGTAGTGGAAGGGGAAATAGATTGTGCTGATATTTTAAAAACAATTAACATAAACAGAATGCCAATTTCTAATTTGTTTGATTCATGGACAAGTTAATATCGTAGCTGAGACTTGAAAGTTGGAACCTAGAGACCTAGAGACCTAGTTTAATACAATGTATGTAGAAAAGCAGTAATTATTCAGTAATACTTTCTGAGTTTTTATGTGAGTAAGGATCTGGTAATCAGAAAAAACTGCTACTTTGCAATATGTTATTGAGATAACTGTATTTGCTATATTAATACTATACAAAGAACATTTTCCAGCTTTTAAGACAAGAAATAGTAGATTTCTCATGTGTTCGTCAAGAAACAGGGATGAAACTTCATTTTGATAATGAACTCAATAGAAAAATAGCTGACAACAAATTAGGCTACCAAGGCCCCAAAAGAGGCAACTGTCTTCTACGTTAACAGATAAAGCATTGCTCTCTTGGAAACCAGCAGTCAGGAAATACATCTTTCTTGCTCCTGGCTTTATACCCGGTCAGAAAGTTCCTCATGGCAAGGGCCATTCTTTTGGAGTATCCTTTTGAGTAAATAGAGTAGTTTGGACCCAAAAAAGCAAAATCAGGAGTGCCACTGTCAATCAGGTGCACAGTGCATCATTTCCCTTTGGCAAAGACACAAAATATTTACTTCTACAGACATTCATGGCTCATATGAGACTATCTAATCATTTCTTTTTATAATCTCCTCTACAGAATCACCTACTCACCCATNCTTGTAAATGCTGTGAAAATCCTCCTTAGAAGCTGAACAGACTAGTATCGCTTATACATAAAGCTGTATATGGCTACAGAGGACTGCACAGAATTCAAAATTTTTATCTAATCAGACTCAGATGGAGGTAATTTTTTTGTTGCATTCAGAGAAGGAAAGCAATTCACACCACCAGTAAAAATTATACTAATACAGAGATGTAACAGGATCAAAGTGAGTTTAGCATTGGCTCTAATACCATTTTGCTGCTCAAATAATACTGCTCCCACTGAAGATTTTCAGATGTACTCTGCTGTGTTTTGACTGAGATTTCAGTGATGTATTGTACCCTGGTGACCCTATTAAAGACATTATAATGGTTCTGGTATTCATTGCAATGATATCTTTTCCTATATTTACAGCAGTGTTGGTATCTCAGAAGCCACTCTCATAATAATTTTACAAAAACTCTCCAGTCTGGATACCATATCTATTCATGAGTCTGTTCTCATGAATAATAAGGATTAAGCCAATTGTATGGTATTTACCCATGTAACAACCTTAATTCTTCTTGTGAACAGAGGCTTTCTAGAACACTTTGCATCACAATATTGACAAAACTTACTATTTCATGTGTGAATCTGTTTATTTATATTTCTGCTATTTGTTATTCCTTCCTCAGCCTCTTTCTCAGTTGTTCTATTTATTTGGAAGCTGTCCCTTCCAGCTGAAGAGCAAGCTGTGCTCTCCAGAATCAGCTGATCTGGAATTAGCAGCTGGGAGATATTTGGAAATCTCACTGTGAACAATCTGTCAGAGAAAACGTTCTTTCTTCAGTGCCTTGCAAAATAGGGACAGTTAGGAGTTAGGTACAGCTTCTTGTTTTGGAGTTTCTATATGAAATAAAGTCCTCAAAAACTCTGTGATTTTTTTTGTTCCAGTGCTCTGCTCTGATACAAAGTATGAACAATATTTAGAATATAATTCATCATTCACTAGCTACTTTTGTTAAGGCATTGTGTACCCCCACAAAATAAGCGCTTAATGCCTTCAAGCACTCTGGAGCCTAAGTCATGGTTTTTCAAAACAGGTGTTCTGCACCTTCAAATTCTTGGACATTGCAAGACTCATTCATTTCCTTCTGAGTCAAGCTTCATTTACACGCGAATGAATCACAAAAATATACTTTGAAAGCTGTAGTGGAAGGGGAAATAGATTGTGCTGATATTTTAAAAACAATTAACATAAACAGAATGCCAATTTCTAATTTGTTTGATTCATGGACAAGTTAATATCGTAGCTGAGACTTGAAAGTTGGAACCTAGAGACCTAGAGACCTAGTTTAATACAATGTATGTAGAAAAGCAGTAATTATTCAGTAATACTTTCTGAGTTTTTATGTGAGTAAGGATCTGGTAATCAGAAAAAACTGCTACTTTGCAATATGTTATTGAGATAACTGTATTTGCTATATTAATACTATACAAAGAACATTTTCCAGCTTTTAAGACAAGAAATAGTAGATTTCTCATGTGTTCGTCAAGAAACAGGGATGAAACTTCATTTTGATAATGAACTCAATAGAAAAATAGCTGACAACAAATTAGGCTACCAAGGCCCCAAAAGAGGCAACTGTCTTCTACGTTAACAGATAAAGCATTGCTCTCTTGGAAACCAGCAGTCAGGAAATACATCTTTCTTGCTCCTGGCTTTATACCCGGTCAGAAAGTTCCTCATGGCAAGGGCCATTCTTTTGGAGTATCCTTTTGAGTAAATAGAGTAGTTTGGACCCAAAAAAGCAAAATCAGGAGTGCCACTGTCAATCAGGTGCACAGTGCATCATTTCCCTTTGGCAAAGACACAAAATATTTACTTCTACAGACATTCATGGCTCATATGAGACTATCTAATCATTTCTTTTTATAATCTCCTCTACAGAATCACCTACTCAGCAGTCCTATATTGCTAAGTGTGGGTTATTCTAAAATTCAATCCAAACAGAGAGGGTCCCTTCAGAGCAGACTGTCCTTATCACTGACCCAGAATCACGCTGTGATTAGTTTTTTCTTCCTTTTGTGTAGGAATACCTAGAACGTCCATAAAGTAACCTGAATATCAGGCACTGAACTCCCTTTGATACTTGAAAGAGAACTAACTTCGAATACTAAGTCAGCAGTCACATATTATACAGGTTCAAAAGAGGAAAGCTGGAACCGTAATGCTTCATTTGGAAGTGATAGAATGAGTGATAGAATGCCTAAAATGCTCATTTCCTTGGCTGTCCCTGTTGCTGATTAGAGACATGACTGTATTTAGCACTGAGTCTTAAGACAAATACTGGACTTCAATGAATACGCACCCAAGTGTTCTGCACTTAGAGAGGTAAGATAATCCTTTTGCAAATTATGATGCTTTCAAGATGAAAAACAAATCTCACATAGGCTGCTTTGTGTGGGAACACCCAGTTTTATCCAAAACTTCAAATTTCTAGTGGTTCCCAACAAGTAATATTTATTCGAAAACTTTTTACCCTAAGTTGAAAATGACAGTGGCAGTGGTTTTTGGCACAGTGTGAGGTTAATATCTGTAATTAAAAGAGCTTAACAAGCATTTGTGAAGTACTTAGTCTGACCATTGTTATAAAAGAAGATGTATTGGGTTGATTACTTGTTCTTATTTATTTATTTATTTACTTGTTGTCCTATTTTAAAGGTTATAGTGTTTCTTTCCCTCCCTTTAACTTGTACAAAGAAATTGCACACATCACTTACATGAAGCAGCAGCAAATGTAGATAAATAGAAATCCCAATGTCTCTCTTCGCTTCTTCACATGGTTGTGAAGGCTTGAATTCATGGACAATTACTCAATTCCCTTCTGTCCTGAAAACAGCAGAAGTTTCAGCTTTAGATGGGAGTTACTCCCAGCTGGGATCCCAGGTGATTTTTAAAGCAGAACATTGCTTAATTGTGTAAAACATTTGGCAGGTGTTTGCTATGAAGATTCGCAACACTGATACACCTTGGCACATCTATTTTTAGATAAATATCATTAAAGTTTATAGAGGGATAAAAGAAGCATGCTCCTCACAAGCAGCAAAGCATATTTGTGACATTTAACTACGGCATGTCCAGAAACCAATTCCCTAGTCCTTATCCATCCTCATTAAAAATATATAAGGAAATCTGGCTCCTCACTTCAGATGCTCTGAGTCTCACCTAAGCCTATTATGCACCATATGTTCATATGCTATGCAATGTGGGACACCCATCAGCAGTTTGATCCTGTCATGGAGATGGAAGTGCCCTTGAAAAACATCAAGTCTACGAGCAAAGCACCTTAGCCTAGAAGGTGCAATAAAAATGTCATTTCATCTTGCTTGTCCTCACAGCTCTTCTAAAAGGGATATTCAGTTTCATAGTTCTTTGCTCCTATGTCCAAGAACAGTGTGTGTTAAAGCGTGATATCTCTGGATTCCTGCCAATCTCCATTTTTAAAAAGAAAAAGTGTCATTTGGGAGACTGTACAGTGCTTGTGGACATGAAACAGGTGGAGGCTAATAAGCAACGAAACGAAGGATCAGATCCATGGAGATATTTCAATGATAAATACTTTCATAAATCTCATCCTACTTGACTTTCTCAAGGTAACACAGGAAGTCTGTAGCAGAGAAAGTACTGAATTTTGATTTCCCAAGTCTTGAATTATCACCCAGCCACTGAATTTTAATGATCTTTAAATGATTCTTAGATAGTCTGTATTCAAACTACTGATCAAAAAGCAAAAATTTCTTCATCCCGTTGCAGCAGGGTGATCTCATTTTAGGTTTTCTGATCCATCCACTATCTACAAAACTATTTAGGAAAAGCAAATTATCTCTGGATATTGCTGTACAATAAAAGCCTTCTCATCCACCCCTACAAAATTGCATAGTAAAATCTATGTACTGTAACCTGGTAGGAAGAAGTTTCTCTTGATCAATGTAACTCCTGCTGAATAATATTCAAGAAAGCTGTCTCTCCAGAATGTTTCTTTCTCTGCTGCTGCAACATTTGTCTAAGGAATGAGAGAATCTGCAAATATATTCCTGTTACGGAGAGTCCAAATAAAGGCTGGAGCTTCCCTGAAACTGAAAAAAGTAGTTTAAAAGGAAGAGCAGAATATGAGACAATAAACAAAAACAAGAAAGTCCTTATTCGAGCATTTAGAGTTCAAAGTAAATTACCCTGACTTATTCATAGCACAGCCAGATTGTAATATTATAGTACACTTGACTGTAATCAAAGGCCAACAGGATTAGCAGTTGTTTGTAATAATTTTATTTTATGCTATAATAGTTACGACAAGTCTAGGATGTTTTTTTATTCCAAGCATAAAATGAGATTTTATTACATTCTGCTACATATTGCAAGCACAGAAGAATATATAATGGATCTTGAAAAGTACTAATAAAAATGTGTCTGGTAAAGAAAATATAGAGCCAAATTCTATATAATTAATGCCTGCAAAACCTCTGTTAAAATTGGTAAGAGTTTGGCCTGGATAAAGACTTATAGACTCATAGAATCATAGAGTACCAGCTTGGAATGGAACTCAAGGATAGAATAATAGAAACAGAAATACAGAATCATGAATGCTGGAAAAGGCCTCTGATATCACCAAGTCCAACCACCAGTACAACACCACCTTACCTGCTAAACCATGTCATGAAGTGCTACATCTACACTTTTTTTAACACCTCCCGGGTTCATGACTCCACTACTTCCCTGGGCAGCCTGTTCCATTGTTTCACCACTCTTTCAGCAAGGAATTTTTTTCTAACATCCAATCTAAACCTCCCCTGGTGCAACTTTACACCATTTCCTCTCATTCTACTGCTTGTTACTTGGGAGAAAAGACCAATACCCACCTCACTACAATCTCCTTTCAGGTAGTTGTGGAGAGCAAGAAGGTTTCCCCTCAGCCTCCCTTATTAACCAGGATTGCTGAGAAATGACAGAGAGTAGCTTTGCAAGCTCCTCTGCCATCTCCCTCAATACTCTTGTGTGGATCCCATTGGGCCCCATAGACTTGTGAATCATAAAATCATAGAAGCATCTGGTTGGNCTCCTCCCAGGGCTTGTTCTCCAGCCCCCTCATCAGCCTCATTGCCCTTCTCTGGACGCATTCCAGCCCCTCAATGTCCTTCTTGGACCCAGCTGAACCCAGCACTCAAGGTGCGGCCTCACCTGTGCTGAGTACAGGGGTGCAATTGCCCTCTACAACTGCCTGAAGGGAGGCTGTAGTGAGGCAGGAGTGGGGCTCTTCTCTCAGGCGGCCAGTGACAGAACGAGAGGACACAGTGTGGCCAGTAGGAGCAGGGTGGGGATTTCCTCTTGTTTCTCTCCAGAATCTCTATAGCAGTAACTTGCATGCATCACCTCTCATCTTTTCCATGTGATATCGTGTTAAAAAGGAGTCTCCATCTTCTTTATAGCTACCTTTTAAATATGTGGTGATAAAGTCTCCCCTTCTTTACTCAAGGCTGAAAAAACCCAGTTCTTTCAACTTTTGTTCATATGGCAGGTTTCACAGTCCTTTGATTGTCTTTTTCACAGTTTTTCTGCTGCAACTTTAATAAAATTAATGATGATAAACATACAGTTATCATGTGGTTGGTAAAATTCTTAAAAGGACATTTTAATTGGTCTGAAAGTTGTAATAGTGGATCAAAGCTGTAAGGAATGTAGCCAATCTGAAGACTGAGAGTTTTGACAGTACCACAGAATATCTGAGAGCAAGAACCAGTTAGACAACAAGAAACTTTTTCCACTAAAATAAATAGTTCTGTTTAGTTACCAGCAAATAAAATTACAATAGGTAGCAAATATTTTGTAGTTCAGTGTATCACCAATATTTTTCAGTGTTCAGAGATGTGATAAAGGTTAAATTCCTTATAGTTGTGTTACAAATTTGTTGCCAAATGTAAAATATTTCACCATTAAGGCAGCCATTATTCTCCTGCTGTTCTGGTCTGATTAATTCTTATAATATTAAGCAGCAATTAATTTTATCCCTCCACATCACAAGTCCAGTTGAAAGAGATAAGTGGCTGATAAAAGATCTCTGAGAGCAGTTATAAATTATTCACTTTAAAGGAATAATAAAGAAGCTATACAGCGCTGAGTAAATCGTCCATATATTGCACATAACCTACTTAGAAAACTTCAATAAATTTCAGTCAATAATTTTCACTGTCAACTTGCAGTTTTCCAAACTTTTTCACAGAAATTTACCTCTGAAATACAAAAGTTTATTTAGTTTTTAATGGTGAAGTTTCTTTTTACTAAATCTGGTCATCTGTCTCAATTATTTTCTTTTTTTTGTAGATAATAGTAATCGTCATTTCAGGAGCTTTCTTTCTCCTTCCTTCAGTTTTGTATTTCCTACTTTGAAAAAGCAAACTTCATTGAAAACGGTCAGCACATACCACCTGAACTGGGACCCACTATAGGGACCCACCCATGGTCATTTCCTCTTGGGAGATATATTCCAAGTTTGTGGGCTCAGCTATGAGGAAGGTAGCTGGTACTAAGCTGGGTCTGTGGAGCATTGCTTAAATATGTGCATGAATGAAAAGCTTTATTTTATTTTGTTGTAAATATCTCACAGCAAGGAATGTTAAAGTATGAATTTAAACATTTTATGGCTCTTAGCTCTGAGCTGTGAGGTGCATCCTGTCTGTGATGGCTGATGTCCAGTGAGGACCTCATTTGTGTGATTGTTCCTGACCCCGGATCTGTGCATCCCTGAATCTGGTTCCTGAGTTCAGCTCCCTCCTAGCTGTAGACCCATTCCCCCCTGTCTGCTCTACAGCAGTTGCGGTGATATATAGTCATCAAGCGGTGGGGTGGGGGCTCAATCTCAGATATTTGTACATATTTCACAGTATCACAGTATTGTAAGGTTGGAAGAGACCTTCGAGATCATTTAGTCCAACCTATGGCCCAACACCTACACCTAC
>VWPV01012074.1:11770-40941 GCA_013389885.1 Geococcyx californianus | reverse complement strand
TATAAGGGGATGGTGACCTCTCTAGTCACACTGGTCACACTGTTCCTGATGCAGGCCAAGATACCATTGGCCTTCTTTGCCACTTGAGCACACTGCTGGCTCATGTTGAGTTTCCTGTGCACCAGCACTCCCAAGTCCCTTTCCGCCTGACTGCTCTCCAGCCACTCTGCACCCAGTCTATAGCTCTGCATGGGGTTGTTGTGTTCACTGCTTTCTAGTTATTTTAATCATTAGTACTATTATTATCATAATTTCATTAAAGCTATAGTTTTAGTTTCCAATCCACAAGCCTTTTTCTTCTCATTTTCCTCTCTCCTTTCCCTGTGGGCCAGGGGGAAGGTGGAATTTGGGAGCCTAACTGCATGATTTTAGCTGCTGAAATTTAGCCAGGTCAGAGCTAAACTCTGACAGAGGGTAAATCTGGAGGGTGAGCAAGGCTACATCACACCAAGGCTTTTGACCCTAATAAAGCTGTCTTGGATCCTTTCTAGGCAGTAAATTTGTACCATATGAGCTCTCCTCCTGAAAGGAAAATACTGTCTGAAGATGAAACTTATATGCTTGAGTAAATAAGAGTTAGTTGCTAAATAAAATGATAAAAGCTTGCAAGGTTATGCTAGCTAAATTGGGTCCTTTCATTTATGAAATAAAAAATACTAAATTGTCTTCAAAGCCTGAAAAAGCAGTGTCGAAGAAACTTTTCACCACACTTTTGAATTATCTCAATATGCAGCCAGTAAGAGTCCGTGGTAACAGTGAGTGATTGGACCCCACATCTTCCAAAACAACTGCAACCATCTAAGTCTACCAAACACTGCACTCTGGAGCTCAGCTGAGGAAAGCACACGCACCACATCGAGCAGCAATTTTCTTCAAACTGGCTGTGATGCAGGCAAATGATCCACAAAGGAGCAGGCTGTTGTAGAGGAACTGTCAAACACTTGAAAACAGATGCTAACATTAATGACAGTGGGACAACTCTTGTTCTGTCACCAGGTGTCACCACCACTGAGGTCGCAGGAAACAACTCCCCCGCAACAGCAAAGAGTTTGAAGAAAGAAATAGAAGACCAAGCACTTGACTCTTCATAATTAAGTGTTCTCATTCTTTAAGAGAATATTATTACAGTGTTACACTCAGTGTCAAATTTGGCTTAGTCTCTCAGTACACAATTAACATTTGCCAAAAAAATGAGAAAAACAACTGTTAAGAGGTAAACACAACATAATTAGCAATTGCTTGCAAAGGTTGTAATTTAGGCACTAAGTTGTAGCCGTGGAAAATCTGTAATCGTGAATTATCTAACACAGTTTAGCAGATCCTCTGCCTATTTTGTGCATTAGGAAGGAAGAAAACTACTCCATTTTTTGTAAACAAGCACCAAATAGAAGATCACCTCCCTTTCACATTAAGCTTTGTTAAAAGACAATCAAAATTCAGTTACCAGTGGATGCATATGATGCTCAGTCAGTTGCCATGGGGATGGGTTGTATAGAAAAGAAATTGCTTGTAAAAATGAGGTGGTGGTCAGTCTCATTAGAAAGATGTTGTGTGTTTCACACTTGCTGTGAGTCCCACTGGACAAGCTGATGAGGATTGTGTCCCCAATAGCTTTAATATGCACGTGCTGGCCAGGGGGTCTTTATTATGATTGATTTCAAGAAGTTGAAAGCCTACCATGTGTTAAAGTTGGAAAAGTCCAACAAGCAAGACCCCAAGCAAAGAAGGGGACAGTCTCCATCCTGCCTTTCTTGGTGTCACACCACACAGACCACACCAGATCCCCAAGGGTCTATTGCTTGAGACCTACACGAGCAGAATTTATTCTTAAACAAAACAAATTAAAAGAGCGCCCTGCTGATAATCATTTCTGGAGTCCTATACTTTGTTGACTGAGCCACATTCCTACAGTACAGCCAATTAATTATTAAGCTTGAGGATCATGCACTCAGAGGTATTTTTTAAATATAATCGGTTTTGGAAAGAATGAATGGGTGATGGTGCGGGGCTTGCCGTTTTAAACAGTGATTGTTCAAGTGGAAAATTTAAAGTTCAGTGTAACTGTTTGTGAGGAAACTGACTCCGAAGTTCTTGAAAACAAACTCTGTAATTTCTGGAATCCTGAACTGGCAACACTTTTAATGGGTCTTACTGTCAGAGGGTTGTTTCTCACTTCCAACCTTTCTCTATTTCTCAAACTTAGCACTCCAAAAACTAAGATGGGGCATAAATTCAATTCCATCATCATAGTGAAGGGAACTGTGCTTTTAAAGACTGATCTTACAAAAGTAATTCTGAGAAGATGTTCATTGTTCTTGTGGTATGTATTGTGTTGTGTGGATTGCAGAATAAAATTTTGCTCCTTGCCCTTTCTATCTCTTCTCTTTTAATGCAACAATCAAAATAACCACAGAGAACACTTTATGAGGGTTCCTGATATATAGCATTTAATATCCCACAAACGTTATCACAAAGCAGTTTATGGAGCAATGCATTATGTTGTTGAAGTGCACTGACTTGTAAGTGTATGTGCCAGACCTATTGTGAAAAGAACAAGTCTACCATGAATTCTTGTACTACTGGCATTTAAGCTGCAGTGATTTACTGAGTAAAGGTTTGTTAGTTAGGCCACTGAGCCCATGCTCCTTTCCTTTGTTGAGTTGTCTCATGGAACCTTTCAAATCCTTTACATGAACATATCAATAGGAAAGAAGCAAGAAGATTAAACATCTGTCTTCATGTTTTCTCCTCTCAAGTATTCAGCTGTTTCCAGAGAAGACAAGAATAAAAGTCTCATACAGCAGATATTTTGCAAAGGGATAGTAAGATAAGAGAATTCAAATGTCAAAAGAGGAAAAAACATCAATTTTCTCCAACTGCTAAATGTCCCCAGATGCCATTGAGTTCATTGGGTAGCAGTGAGCCTCAATGTCATGCAGAAACTTAATAAGTGTCACAATGAAGCAATATGATACAGAAAGAAAATTAAAATTTTTCCAATGTAAATGATTAATCAGACAAAGCACAACCCTTTGTAGAGCATTATGTCTCAGTTTCTGCCATGCTATATGGTGATGTGAAGAATTTAACTTCAGGTTATGATTTTGGAGCTAATCCTTATCTTTGTATATATGCACAGACACAAAAGAAAATAAATCTCAGAGATTAATAAAATTAAGGGACACTAATGGTATTAATTTTGCACTACAGATCAGGGACTTCAAAAATGCCTTTACCTGTCTTCATCCATTTCCTGCAAATACTCTCCATTGGGCTAATACTCCTTCCTCAACATTAGTAGCAAGGGAAAGCTTATGTGATGTTGGCTGCGTGCAGATACATTGAAAGAGAGGTAGATTATAGCTGGACAGGAAAAGTGTAAAGAAGTACAAAGAAGCAGGTGAGATATCCTAAATGACTAAACCCCCTTTATAGTTTCAATACCAAAAATATTAGCTAAACTCACTGAAGTTCAACAGTGACAGGCTGTGAAAATCAAAGAGTAAAATTAACTTTGCTTTAGTGTTCAGACATGAACTGAACCTAACAACAGAGTAGCAACCAGATCCCTCAGCTGTAAGGAACAAAGTCCAAGCAGAAGAAGAAAACAAGCTTCAGCAACTCACAGGAATTTGTATATTTCTAGTTCATGTCCACACTTCGTGACCTGTTTCTGTCTGTCATCATGACTGATCAAAATTATGATGATGATGAATGGAGATGTGTTGAATTTGGCCTTTTGTGATAATGACTTCTACTGATAAGCACTGTGCTTCACTTCTCTGATTATTTCCAAAGGCAAAGAGTAGATTCAAAGCCTTGGATGGTTGAACTTTAATTAGAAGACTAGCTTGCATACATTTTAAATGTTAATCACTGATCAGTAAGCTGGTGAACTTAGATGTGTCACAACCTGCTCACCACTAGAATAGTTAGTAACTCTCACTGCCTATGGCATTGATGCCAGAAGCCAGACAGGGTTTGGACAGCATAGCAACCTTTTCGGAAATATAGGTGCATTACAGAAGTACAGTTATTAAGGAAATAATTTGAACTGATTCAAAAATTACTTCTTTCTGAACTGTGCCTTGGTGTCTGTGTTTCTTCAGGCATTATCTATAATTTCAAATACTATTTTTAAAATGGTAAGTGGCACCAGATAAACTGCACAGAAATTACATTTATTATGCTATCCTTATGATGAGTAGAAATGTGCTAAAAAGATATTGCAACTCAAATTAAGGAACAAAAACTGAAGAAATTCAGTATCTGAATAACAACAACTCGTCTTCAGTTTCAGTAGTTCTCACTTGTTTTTACATGAAAAAAATCAAACAGCATTTCAAAGGACATGTTTCTACATTTTGATGCAGCCAGGCTGATGAGGAAGGACAAACACTTGAAAAGTGCAGTTACACAAGGTGCTTGAAGGTAGAAATTATTTCCTTAAAGTGTTTAATCATGTTTTCCAAAACCATTTCCTCTGATGACCTAATCACATAAGTCATAGTAAAAGGTCAAAGACAAAGTTCAATTGCACCAAATTATACATGATAGTTTCTCTGAAATGGATTACTTTCCATTAAAGAGTGAACTCATTCCACTAAATAACCATATTCTTTGCATGACCTCTGGACTGAAAGCTGACACTCTCTCAAATACTTGTATAGATGGACTTTTTGCCTCCTTAAAACTCTGCTACATGGAAAAATAATGACCAATCAGCCCCTCTGTCCTGGAAAGTAATCACTTAACTAATGGCTTATTCCATGCAATGAAAATGTTACATGTGCCTTTGCTGCAGAAATTCCTTGTAACTGCTTATTTTAAAGCAGAGGGAAACAAAGCAGAGAGGTATAACTGGAGAGCATGGAGCTGGGAGTTGTCTCACTCCTAGACTTGCACACTGCACTACCTCCTTCCTCCTATTCCCCAAAAGACATATTTCTATTGCAGACTTCTGCTTTTATGTATTTATTTTTCTGACACCGATGTGCTTGCTGGGATAAAGTCTGGAGTCCTAGGGTCACCATGCTTCTAATGAACTGGTGAAAGGCAGCTACCACATTGTGCTGGCTGTAGAGGATAAATGTCAGTCCAACTGAAAGCCAAAAAATTGCCCTGACTAGGGTGTTCATTTAAGTTAATAACGCAATAAGAAGCAAGCGGAAACAATAAACCAGAGCTGGCAAAGGTGTTACACTGCCTCTACATTTCAAGGCAACAAAAACAAAAGCCTGAAGAAGCTTTCATTGCACAACTCTTAGAAGATATTGGACACTAACCAAAGGTTTTGGCAGCTGCAGAGCAGATGGCAGGCACATGAAAGTTGTCAAATATTGTGTGATATTATAGCAGACATATATCAGCTGGATGGATCTTCTGTAAGATCATTCCCAAGAATGATTTAACAGTCTTAATATTCAAAATATAATCTTTAGAATTAAAGGTCAGCATTCAGCCCAAGAGAACTGGCCAGAGCTCATGCCTTTAATAAATGCGCTAATTTCAGTTTCCCCTCTCATGAGGCAAACAGCATTTCATCAATTCAGATAGTCATGTACACTTCAAAAAAGATATCTTTTAAATGTATGCCTTAAGGAAGTCCATGTACCTTAATGTACACTTTAAACAAATGAGGATAGTTTAAGACATTGGTAAGGCATTTCAGGTAATAACTTTATAGAACAAATCTCCCTGCAGTTCCACACTGTAAATTACTATGTAAGAAAATCCTGGGCCAATCTTTCTGAAAAATCAGCACCAAATAGCTGCAATATACAGGAGAAACACAACTCACACAAACACAATTTTTTTCAGGCCCAATTGCAGCTGAAGTTTTTGTTCCAGTACATGCAAAAACCAAGCCAACACACTGGCAGGCAACCAGTTCCCTGCTGGTAGCCTGCTAATTACAAAGTATTTGCAGCAGAATACTGTAATTCTTAACAGTTAATTAGGACTTCATAATGTGGCTTTGATAGCACTACTTGAACTTAATTATGAAATAGGTAACAGGTTTGTCCTCACAGTAAAGAGAGTAAATACATCATTACAGAGGAAATCATATTAAGAAATAAAATAAATTTAATTTGATTGTTATGCAGCTAGTAAAATTAATACCAAAGGCAACAAAGGTCATATCAAATTAATAATACTTTTTAAAAGATTCGCATCTAGTAAGATATTTGAACTGTCCACAGGTGGAAATATACTAGTCTTAGAAAAAACAAATTGAGCAGAACAAAAGAGCATAGTGTACCACGCACCAGAATTTCAGTTTTCATGTGAATTTGCATATCTGTATGTAATCGGGTGGGCATGGTCACAGTGGGGCTTACCAGCACCCTCAGCCAGTGTTGGTCACTGTGCCTCTTGAACTTGCCTGAGCAACGTGGTCACAAAATGTGCAACTCTTCCACCTCTGCAACTCTGATCATGGTCTTGCTGATTCCTCAGGGGAAGCTGGATCCAGCTATGCAGATTGTGTTTAATTTTTCAAGATGACTATGGCTTTCCTGGAAGCATAAGCATTTTGTAGGAACATAGTTATTATATTTGGACAAGATTTCCCCAACACAGAGGAAGAAATCTGGCCATATGAATCACAGAAACAGAATCTTAGAACCATTAAGGTTGGAAAAGACCTCCAAGATCATCAATTCCAACCATCAATACAAAAGTGCCACACCTACAGGTTTTTTTAACACCCCCAGGGCTGATGACTCCAACATGTCCCTAGGCAGTCTGTTCTAATGCTTCACTGCTCTTTCAGTAAAGAAATTTCTAAACTTCCGCTGGTGCAACTTCAGGCCATTTCCTCTTGTCCTAGCACTTGTTACTTGGGAAAAGAAACCAGCACCCCCCTCACTACAACCGCCTTTCAGGGAGCTGAAGAGAGCAACAAGGTCTCCACTCAGCCTCCCTTTCCGCAGACTAAACAATCCCAGTTTCCTCAGCTGCTCCTCACAAGACTTTTTCTTTAGACCCTTCACCGGACTAGTTGCCTTTCTCTGGACATGCTCCAGCACCTCAATATTATTTGCATAGTGAGGGGCCCAAAACTGAATCCAGTATGCGAGGTGCAGTCTCACCAGTGCCAAATACCTATAACTTTCATGTTCCTGCCAGCAACACCATTTTTGATACAAGCCAGGATGCTGTTGGCCTTCTTGGCCACCCGAGCACACTGCTGGCTCACGTTCAGTGGGCTGTTGACCAGCACTCCCAGGTCAGTTTTTGCCAGGCTCAGCCATCCAGCCAATTTCCTACCAGCAAAGACTTTGCATATTTCAGAAGGGAAGGCAAAGCAAGGCAACAGGTGGCAGCACTGGGAAAAGCAGGATGGGAAGGGGCAATGTAAGGTGTAGCAAAGCAAGACAAAGTAGTGCCAGGCAAGGTGAGGCAAGGCAGTCAGGACAGGGAGCAGCCAGTCAGGACAGGGCAGGGCAGGGTGCAGCAAGGCATGGCATGGCAAGGTGCTCTACAGCAAGATGTGCCAGCACAGGGCTGGGCAGGGAGAGGAGAGGCAAGACAAGGCACAGTGAGAAGAGGCATGGCAAGGGGAAGTGAGGTGAAGCAAGTCAGGGCATGCCAAGGCAAGATGCAGAAAGATGAGGTAAGGTGCAAAAAAGGCAGAGTGCAGCAAAGGCGTGGCAGCACAGGGCAAGGAAGGGCAAGGCAAGGCGCAGAAAGACAAGACCAGGCAGAATGATGTGAGGTGAGGAGAGACAAGGCAAAGCAGGGCAGGGACAGGGTAGACTGCTGCAAGGTACTGCAAGACAAGGCATGGAAAGGTGAGGCAAAGACCCGCAAGGTAGGGCATGGCAGGGTGTGGCACAGAAAAGTGAGGCAAGGTGAGGTGCAGTGAGGCACAGTAAGGCAAGGCAAGGTGAGACAAGGGAAGGCAGGGCAGAGGAGGCCTGGACAAGACAAGGAAAGGACAGCTAGGGTAGGGCAAAGCAAGGCAAGGCGATGCAAGGCAGGACAGGGAAGGACAAGGTGAGGCAGGGCAGGACAAGACTAGGGGAGACACAGCAAGACATGGCAAACTGAGATGACTAAAGGCAAGGAAAAGCAGGGCATGGCTAAGTGAGTTCAGGAAAGGCAAGGGCATGCTGCAGTAAAGCAAGGCAGAGAGTAGCAAGGTGCAGCAAGGCAGGGCACGGCAAGAGCCTTGAACAAAAGGTCGCACTGATCAGGTTGAAAACTGGTATTGCAAACCAAGTAATAATAAAGCAAGCTGCACATATTGCTTTTGATCCAACAATAGATGCCTTTGTATAAGGGTTAAAAACCTAGTTTTGCTCTCCATTTCAAGCAGAAAAATAGAATATAAGAGCGCAGAGTGCGCAGAAAGGTTCCTCACTGACACACATGTGATATATTTGTACTACTTTCGCATATAAACCTGCACTCACATTTTTTTTCAGACAAATATGCATTCTAATATTTTTAGACCCTGAAAACATGGTTGTTTATGTAATGTAGAAACTCTACCAAGAATACCAGTTCAGGCTATAAAGTGGCATGGCTTTCAAAGTGGTCTTTTTTACAGTAAGCTCACTTTGAATGGAACCACAGAGAGAGCAAGAGACTCATGTTCCAGGGAGGGAGATTGCCAGCAGCTCACAGCAAGCATGGGTGATAGGCATACCTTCATTTTTTAAAGAGATCTTAAACAAGTCAATAGGGTAGGCACTGGTCTTCTACACCATGTATACTGCGATGATCACCAGTGAATCTCTTCATTGCATTCAGAGCTTCCCTTCATGACTAAAACCTTTTAAGCTTCCAGAACATTAGAGACAACCTGAAATTTTGGCTAAACATCTTATTTTCTGAACGACCTCAGATTTCTCTAGTCCTAATTCAAAGTGAAGCAAACAGATACCGACATGCACAATATGCACATGCCATGATTCTTTTAAGGCATTTATAATGTCAAGAAAAGACAAACCAATTTAATGAATCTCAGTAAAGAATATTAAGAAAGAGAATACTGGTATGGAGTTAGCTACCTATAATGTGTGCTATATTATGCTCCCTGGACTTTTTCGTGTGCTTTCAGTGTAGTTTTTCATAGTATCACAGTATTACAAGGCTGGAAAAGACCTTTGAGATCATCGAGTCCAAACTATGACCCAACACCAACATCTACTCATCATCTAAACCGTGGCACTAAGTGCCTCATCCAATCTCCCTTTAAACACTGCCAGGGACAGTGACTCCACCACCTCCCCTACCTTCTAGCNAACACCACACCCACAGCCTTCCTCTCATCTACCAGGCGAGTCACACGGTCCTAAAAGGAGATCAGGTTGTTCAGGCAGGACCTGCCTCTCTTAATCCATGCTGGCTGGGCCTGATCTCTTGCTCATTCTACAGGTGCAGCATGATTGGACCCAGGATTATCTGCTCCATAATTTTACCTGGAACTGAGGTCAGGCTGACACGTCTGTAATTACCTGGATAATCCCTATGGCCATGTTGTGGCTCAGGCAGTAGCTTAATCATGAGGGAAATTGCAATTTTTGGTTCTGGTACTGGAACTCTTTTCATTGTAATTCCCTCTACTCCGTTTTTATGTGAGTAAATTTCTCTGAATATTTGAGAATTATTCCACACCCTCAAAAGATCTGCAAGAAGGACTCAAGTATTCAAAACTCACATGCACTCAGGTTGAGAGACACACCTGTGCACTCACATGTCCCAGTCATGCAAGAGCAAAATATGATTTCTCCTCCTCTACAGCTCTATTCTATATAATCAGGTCCTTCATTCTAATCTTCCAGTGTAAATACAACTTTCAGCCATTCTGGTGATATCATATCCATGTAGAACAGGAGAGTTGGCTCTAAATGGGTCGTGTTCCTTTCAAAAAGAAAGGAAGGGAAGGTTTGTTCTTTGCTGACCTCTTTGTCAAGCCCTTGCCTATCTGTTCTGCTTTAATAATTCTCTGGAGTAATTCTCCAGAGCCAACAACAACAACAACACTGGCAGCGGAATATAACTTTTAACTGTTGGTTCATTGCTATGTTGCCAATTCAAAGTGAAGGATGAACTCTACCAGCCTTCTAAATGTCAGATGGAGTGCCCACATATGGCCACTGCACACATAAGAGCTCTTCTGCATGGGTGATAATCTGCACTAGCCTATTGCTGCTCCATATGCATAATGATATACCCACAAAAGGTCCATGCTGTGGGTTTATTAGACAAAACTGGTTTCTTAAAAGGATTCACATACATGCACTGACATTAGTCTATTGGTCATACATGTGCATCTCCAGTAGGTCCAGTGATGGGAATATATGGACCCTATTGCTTTCAAATAAGGTAGCTGGGATTTGCACTTTGTGTAAAAAATTATGCACTCAAAAGCTAAAAAACAAGATCCAAAAGAGTACCATGCACAGCCTGGCACAACAGG
This sequence comes from Geococcyx californianus, assembly GCA_013389885.1. Taxonomy (NCBI): domain Eukaryota; kingdom Metazoa; phylum Chordata; class Aves; order Cuculiformes; family Neomorphidae; genus Geococcyx; species Geococcyx californianus. The sequence goes on along the minus strand of VWPV01012074.1, from coordinate 30,509 downwards.
AAAAAGGAGTTTTTGAGAAAAGTGTTTGTGCAAATAATTGCTTGAAGAATGAAGTATAACACTTCCAAGTTCTGCCAACGCCAGTGTTATAATTCACTGAAGCATTTTTGTACGACCTTCTTTCTGCTGCTGTCTTATCTTATGCTTGGCTTGCAAACCATTCACCTCATTTTTTTCTTTTTGTTTTGAGTCATCATAACACCTAACACGAGCACAGATGTTTAGTCATCTGGCAAGACACTATTTATTGTAACACTGAGTGACGATTTGTTGCAGGTCTAACACATGCTGAGCCTTAAAACAGAGTGCATCTCTGTGTTAGTGCTGTTCATTGCTGATTTATAGCAGCATAAAGCCAGAGCTGGCTTGAAAACACTGGACCCATTTATATCACATCAGGAAATGATGTTCAAGACAATGCTTCGTACCTCTCCGGGTGCTATCTGGCTTGGTAGTTCAGCATGTAACATTTTTAGTCGTGTATCTCCTTAGTTGTTACATCTGAAACACTTTTTTCCTGTTGTATGTGTCTGTCAGCTCTTCACTACAACACAGGAGAGCAGGAAAAAAGATCTGTATTTCTTTTAAATAACCACAATAGGTCTTAATTAGGTCACTATTACATTGAACAAATACTCATCTTTAACTCTAATTGACTGTGATGGAGGGTAGGGCCACTTAGTACTAATTTGAAGTGTTTGATAGGTGGAAGGACTGGACCCTACAGGCTTGTCCGAATGCAGGAGCTGAGAAGAGTTTATATCATTAAATACAATGAGAGCTGAAATAAACTCCAAACAACCCCTGCAACTGGGAATCACTTCTTTCACATTTCCAGCTCAAACTGTATGGACTTCAAAACACAAGCTTGTAATCCAGTGAAACGAATCCTACCAAAGGGAATTTGTGAATCAAAGAACTGTAACAACTGAAATGAATGTGGATAAAGTGGGTCAAAACAAGACTCAGGTAACAGAGCTTATTTCCATATTTCCAGAGGACTTAAACAAAATGTTTGCGTTTTGGAGATACACAGCTGCTAATATTTGAGTTCTAATCTTCAGAAAATGACAATTTCTACTCACTTGAAGGTAATAATTTTGTTGCAAAAGAAGTGTATGGGGGTTTTGTTCCAAAATGTCACTTTCTTTTCCTTTTTTTTTTAAAAATAAAAAAATGTAAGGGATTATCCTATAGATATACCCTAGTCTCCAAAGAAGAATGTCATACCAACTCATTCTTCCTGGGATAATTATGTCAGGAGTTAGCTTCTAGGTGAATGACATCCACCTATAATGATCACATTAAGGTAGAATTCATTAATTAAAGATGAGGTCTGACTTTATTCAGCTCTGGTGCTAGTTAAATGACCCATGGCATTTCTTTAATGAGAAAAAGGTATTTCTTACATCTTCTAGTAACAGAAGAAAACATGCACATGCTATATCCTCATATAAGCAGAAATCAGAATAGATTCAATGGTATCCAATACGGTATAACTATTTCTAACTAAGAAAAACATACATCAAAATATAAAACAGCCTTGTAGGCTCACAGAGTTTCTATTTGCTGCATTGAAAAATGCAAGTAGTATTTCTTCAGTGTAAAATATAAATAATTTTCAATTTGTGATACAGTAAAAGAGTTACCCTACACTATTTTTTTCATTTGGCCCTAGTTTCCTTCAATAAATATAACTTAAACATGGTTTTAGACTCATTTTATGCTATATGATCAAACATTTTGTCCCACAGAGATGATGGCTTAAAAATCTCTGTTGGTACTATAAAAAAATGATACTCATAGACAAATTCAAAGCAATTTCATATTTAGTCCATTTCTCTGAGGGAAAGGAGTGCATTTGGTAGAATTGGCAGGTCAAATTGCACTGTTGTTGATATCATTTCAGAGTATTGCAGTAGAACAAATGGCATTTCTTTTTAATTTGTAACAGTGCCCAAGGAATAAATGTGCGGTTTAAGCAGTTTTACTACTGTATTTTAAGCAAGACTAAGCACAAATATAAAAACAGATCAAAAATCTCTTTGTGTTTTCTAACACAGTTAAATAAGGCAATTGTCTTAATAGAGGAAAGCCTACATCCGCAGTACAAATTCTGCACTCAGAGTTCTAGAGAAGTTTTGAAATTTTGGGTTGATCTTCCACAACTTAACCTTCTGCGTCATTTTACACACAGATTTTGTCTCATTTTCCTGTGGACGATGGGTTCATTTCTAAATTTGCTTAGCACTTACTTCCTTTAATTTAAAACCGCACATGGCTCCCTGGCTACCTTCTCCAGTAACATTCAGCTTAAGTATAAACAGATATAATTAATAATGAAATGAGATGCATAAATTAAATGGAGCATTACCTTTTGCTGGCTTTGATAAAATGTGTTTCAGAACCAAATGGAAGGGACTTTTCTGACTGCCTTCACAATCCTGCAATGGGACTACCCTCGTGTAGGTTTCAGTTTCCTAATATTTCAGTTGTGTAACTAACACATCATTAGTTGAAAACAATTTTCCAATATTTGTGGATCATTGCAAAAATATCCAATAGCAGGGGCCATGAACATAATTCTACTATTTGACATACCAATATCATATATGTTAAGTATTTTTTTATGTATACACATACATAGGAAGGAGGTAGATAGGTAGGTAAATAGATGGATAGAAAGGTATATATATTCATCCAGCATTTCTGTTTTGCACCTGGGAACTGCCTGTATTTAACAGTTTAATGCATTTTGTAGATACTCATGTAGAGAAATTAATGTAAATAAAAATAAATTGCTTATTACATCCAGTAAAAATAGCATCTCAGATTATATGCCTCACCTAATTCACTATCTCCAAGCAAAGTGCAACAGTAGTGTTCAAATCTGACAGACACTTCAGCAAACAGACATAAACTTTTTACTTTGATCCCTCACAACAGATGTCCTCTGATTATTTTTGGAGTAGAACATCATTACTATTGAGAGTTTCAGAAGAAAGTGTTTTGAAAAAGTGTATGCTTCTTTGTAATATTCAAGAAATCATTTTCTATTAGCTTTCAGTCAGGCTCACATCTTTCTTCTCTGCTATTGTGTTGAAAGGCTGCCACAGCTGAAGAGGAGGGTAATTACAGTTGTTCACTAAATGAGAAGATGAAGTTTCCTAACCTTGCAATTTGGATGCAACCAAAATTGACCTGACTTTTAAGCTCCCTCTTTTTTTGAAAAAAAAAAAAAAAAAACAAAATAAAACCCACAAATCAGCGGTGCCCTCCCATCTAAAAGAACAAGTTCAATTTCCCTTCAGTGCAGCCCTGTAAGTGTAGGTCTGACTAGAATTAATAAATCCAACTATAATTTATTGAAGTCTTTCACAATTCTTCATTCATCCAGCTTATATGGTACGTACTTATAAAAAATTATTCTGTCACCTGGAATGACAGGATACAAATAATGGACAAAACAGAATCAGTCTGACTGTGTTTAATGACTAAACTCACAAGAGGCTTTATGGCAGGCTTCACAAATACCCTCGTGTGTTTCACTGCAGGTGAAATAAAGCACTGAATTACTCGACTGCTGATCCTCACCTTGATGAGTAACATCTTTAAATAAGAAAAGCTTCATGAAACAAGGAGTCTACACCTTGCTGAGTTAGAGGGCATAGCTCTTGAGAGAAATTTATAAACCACTATGAACCCAAATCTCTTAAAGGGGTCAGAAAATGAGTGGAAACACAAACAATACTATTGTACCACCTAAGGGTGTATCACAAGGCTATTATGGAGATTATACTTGTGCCACACCTTCTATGGCACTGTGAGTCAGCAACAATTTCCCCCTTGAAATCAGTCACTTTTCAATATGAGAAGCAAGATTGTGGCCCCCACCCAGCTTATTCAGCTTTTACACTGCTAATTTTAAAAAAAGAAAAACAAACAAACAAACAAACAAACAAAAAAAAACAAAAAAAACCCCAAAAAATAGTCAGGATGGAGTGAATGAAATGTTAAATTTAATATGTAGTAAAATACCAGGGCATATGATGTTCATCCATGATCAGATGCTTTTCCCATGCAGTAGCATTAAAGGCATAAAAGGAAGCACTGAAAAAAGCGAGAAGGTTTTTGGAGAGGTACCCAAAACAGAAATGAACAGAATTACCTTTTATTCCAGTTAACTCACAGTGATGGTAAGGTTAATTCATTGTTTATTCAGTGGCTGTATTTCACATTCTGCATAATGGACCTGGCTACCTTTGTGCTGAATGCTATAAAAGGAAAAAACAAAAGGAAGATTTTTGCTGCAGAGAAAAAAAGGTAACATTTGTTATTTGAAAAGGATGAATACCACAGGATACCCCTGTGGATGAAGCATGAGGAGGAGGGGTGGAGAGTGTTGTGCCTGCTAAAAGCATTTTCTGACATTCAGGGGTAAGAACATAAAACTCAAAATCATTTTACAAATAAGCTTTCTGCCTAGCTGATCTGATTTTCAGTTCAGTACTATGGAAAAAAAATTGAATAAATTTTACCAAATTCTAAGAAAATTATAGGGGTGTGTATTGTGTCACTGCAACAAAAACGTGTTCAAAACAGACCTCAGGGTTGAAATGGCTTGAATTGTCTTTCAAAAGCATGAAAAATGCACACCAGTCCTACAAAGAAATAAAAGGATGTAAGTGTTAAATAGTGAACTTTTAAGTAAATAATTGAATGAAATGACAGCTACATCATGCCATTCATATTTCTTTACACTAGTTGACTGAAAGATAAAATCAAGTTTACCTTCAGACTCTCTCTGAAATCTCCAATTAAAATAAATATAAGCTTCTTGTGTCTAATTAAAAATAAATGCTGTTTTCTACCTGTTCATTGAAGCTATTTATTTGCATATGTGCTCTTTATCATGAACATTTCACAACCACATACATTGATGCCTCTTTAGAAGTTTGGTGGGGTTTTTTTCTGTTCAGAAATTACTCTCAGTTTGAAAAGAAATTTTACACTTAAGATTTTTGAACCTTTTTAAACTATTAGGATTTGGGGAATTTTGCCCTACATGATTTTTTTAATTTAAAAAAAAAAAAACCAAACCTATCAAGTTTCAATCGTGCATCTCCTTTTGGAGGCAAGTGATAGAAGATATTGTCAAGAATCACAGAATGTCTGAAGTTGGAGACACCTCTGGAGATCATCTAGCCCAAGTCTCCCAGCTCACAGCAGGGTCAGGTAGAGCAGGTAGTCCAGGATTGTGTGCAGTCGGGTTTTGAATATCTCCAGGGACAGAAACACCACAAATCTTGAATTACAATATAAAGACATTCAGGAACTTTAAAGTTTGAAAATCTCCTGAGGTTTAATTCACCAGAGTCTTGCAACTTGGGGTTTAGGTCTGGCTTGGCATCTTTTCTTAGAGAAAAACTAGGGAATTATTTTAGAATTTGATTCCAATGTCCCTAGAGTTTGGAAGAAAAAGAACAGAAAGTTGTGATATAGGGCTTTGACTTTGACCTATGTCTTCTCTCTTCCTGTATCTTGCTTTATGCTACATCATCCCCAGTAGGGTTTGCAGTTTTATAAATCCAAGTACTAATATATATTACTCTTTGTTGCATGCTCAGCTATGTCTATCAGCCTATTAAGAAATTAATAGGGTCTCAGTATCTGTCATTGCTAATTTTAAATGGGATCAAGGATGTGGCAAGTCATAATATTGATGCATTTGAAAATATGTAAATTGTCTTTCTCATTATTCACCCTACCTAGCTATTTTCCACTACTACTTTCCTAAACAGAAGTCATGAGAAATATTTTAACATTTTAAAACCAATATCTGAGTTCCTTTGAAATGTCAGTTTCCCTACTAATTGAAAAATAACTTTCATGAGAAATCACCAGTCAAAGAGGAAGTTAATGTACATTTGGTATACATTGTTGCCTGCTTTTCAACCTCAATTACTGATGAAATTTATCTATCCGAACTAAGCAGAAGCACTAACTAGCTTTCGATATCAGTAGTTCTCAGCCTGAGTTCAGATCAGCTGCAAAGCGTTTAGTCACACTTATGTTGCAAAATATCTGTGGTGGTTGTGGAATGGAAAGTAAGCAGGGGAGTATATTTTTCTCAGCAAGTCTGACTGATTGCTCCTAGCGCTAACACAGGCATACCTGTGCGATAATGACTCTACATTCCACTCAGACTGCAAAGTGACAGTCTTACAACATGTCAGCGTGTATAGGGAAGGATAGTGAATGTTAACTGTGATTTAATGCATCATTTTCCAGTTTCTCTGCAGAAACATGGAATACTGGAAGCTCATGCTCAATTTTAGCTTTTGGGAGGACACCAAGTTGGGGGGGAGACGGTTTGGATGTGTGTGGAGTAATAGCTCATTCGACATTTAGATGTCAGGCTCCCCATTCTGTTATTTCATTCACGGGCTGCAATATCTTTTAGATTGGCTGTGATCTTACCTACATATATTTAAAAAACAAAAGTGCCAAGTCCCTTTCATGTGATGAAGACTGATGGTTGAGCCTTTCAAGTAGTAAATTAGGAAATATCCTGCTCGTACTGAATATGAGCAAAAAAGGGGAAGAGGAGGGGGGGCTGTGTGCATGCAAAACTGCTTATTGTCTCCACTTATACTGTCTTTAAAATTAGTGAGAATCATCTTATGGGCTATAACTCCCTTATCTCTACTCCTTGCCAAGTTTTTGTACCTTACTCTTCTCTGACACTGGAGGAAATGGTTTATCCAAAGGGTGCAGATAAATCTCTATTGTTAGAACATCAGACTGCACTCATTTTGCACATGTTCCTGTACATAACACTCCTGATCACAAACCAAAGACAAAAAAAGAAGGAAAAAAAACTTAATCCAAACAATAGATGGAAGTGGAGGATATGGGTTCAGAATTTCAAGAGAGGGGAATTTTGCTTCTGCAAGTTGTTCTCAAAGGAAATCAATATCTTAAGCTAGAAATTCTCTGCAACTTAAGCATTTAGGCTTGGATTTTCAAAGAAACCTCTGGGTGATCTAGCATTCAAATTTTACCAAGTTGCACGTAAGATATTCAATACATTTTCAATAACTCTACATGTGAGGAGAGACAAGGGATGCTCTGCATGTCTGTAAAAAAAGCCTAGAGTTCAATATTATTTTTAGCAGAAAAGAGAGGCAGAAAACTCACATGTATAAATATAGCAGTATTTACATATCCCATAGAGGCATGTAACTCCACAGCATTATATAGTACTGCTCTGATAGAAAAAAAATATTCCTAAGAAATGGGAGAAAAAGATTTTACCTGTGGTCTTAGACCAGCAGCAATCCCAGGAAAATGAGACAATTCAGTCCAAGGCCATGAGAGTTAGAGATAATGAATTTACAGCTGCTGGACAGCAGAGCATTCAGGGGCCATCCTAAGCCCAACAAGACAGTGGTGACTGTATATGAAAAGCTGTAGCCTCTTTCTGTTGATTACTGGTTGTCACGCCTTAGCTTGGGGAAGAGAATATGTTAGAGGTCCTTACAAAGCTGATCTGAAATTGAGTTTAAATTGCTTGTTGGCTCCTGCTAAGAAGGGCTGAACCGTTCATATTCCATGTGGAGTTCAAATGGGAGTTCCATCTGATTTTGCAATGACAGTGAGCACCCAACACTGCGTGAAAGATGAGGCTTGTACCAGATGCTGCAAGAAGGTCTCTCATAGTCTCTTTGGAAAGCTTATGTCCAAATTCGTGCCCTGCTGGGAGACTTTCCTCCACAAAAGGCCCTGGCAGACCTCTGAATCAACCCTAATTCAAGGCCTAAAGCTAGCCCCAGGCTGTTTATAAGTAAACTCATACCTCATATTCTCAACTTACAAAAGAGAAGCAAAAGAGAAATTCTTGTGAAAGAGAAGATACCGCCCATGCATGACTTAGAAATAGAAAAAACGTTGCTGAATTTGAATGAGTATAAATCCCTTTCTATCCTTCTGACAAAAAAAAAGTGAAAGTCAGAAATTCTCATTTGCTGGAGATGATAATGTTTCCCCCGCATCCTCCCAGTGCATACATGAAATTAGTATAGAGCCAAGGTTCCTGGGATACTAATCAGACTGCCTCTCCAAAGCCTACTACACTGATACACATTTTGCACAGTCTTGTCTCCAGTGAAAAAGTAAAAGATTTGTCTTTCTTTTCACTGTGGTCAGGGCTTCATATCTGAGTAGCCCCTGGCAAGCACATTTAGTGTTCTGGCTGGTAAATGCTTTAGTCAGTTTTTAAGCAGCAAGAACATGTAATTGTGCCAAAGAACAAGTTGCAGTCAGTAACAGCAGTAACTTTATATTGGGCACTCCAAAACTGATTCAGTTGCAGTCCAGGCCAGCTGTAATGCAATCAGCAGCACTGAGCTGTGAAAGACAAAGTCATTAGAAGAGAATGCTGCCAACCAAAGGAGCCTAATAAAGATATGAAAACAAAGGAAAGGGAATCAGAAGCATTAAGGGATGGAAGACAAAAGAAGACACAGATTATATCGCATCTCTGTGCCACACATTAATATAAAGAAAGAATTTATGACAAATCATCCCTCATTTATTTTCCTTATACACAACGGATGTCTAGTATATTTGGTCACTACTCACTCCCCTGCAGTAATCAAGCAGTACAAGAACACATACTCATAAAAATGTAAGTCTTTCTCTCCAAATTGAAGAAATTTGTGTTATTTGGGGAAAAAAAAAAAAAAAAAAGTGTCTATGTGTTTCACAGTTTAAAAATATGACAGGAAGCAATACTTACATTTTAGCTTTTTTTACTTGCTCAGCTCCTGATTTGCTGTGACATTTATTCATGCCTTCCATGCATTTTTTCACCCACAGACTGAGTTTGCATAGGATACACCAGGCTTTCTGAGTACGTTTCCTGAACTCTTTAGATCATGTATTTAGTTCTAATATTCCTTCCTCTCTAGCTGACACTGTATGTGTACCCCAACAGTTGAGGGAGAGGGCAGAGCTTCATACTTGCTCAACTTTTATTCACTCTCCAGGAGGCAGCAGAGAACAAAATGCAGCCTCTCAGAGAGGTTGAGGAAACCACAAGGTAGGATTTTACAGGAAAAGCTACATTGGGTCTGAACTATATGTGCCATTCTAAAATCTGCTTCTTCTGCCCTTAACACCCAAAAAAGCAAGAGAAGAAACAGGAAGAGAAACATAGTTTTCTACTTCCACAGTTACTGGTGAGGATCATGTGTCCTTACTTCATATGATCCTGTTCATGGGAGAAAAAATGATCCGAGTTGAGAAAAAATCTCAGTGTAATAGTAACACTTGTTATTATTTATTGAGAACTGATGAGTCAAAATGAGCACTTAACTTGTGCTGATACTAAGTGCACTGTCTTTACTAGGATAATATGTTCTGTAGGTCCCTCTCCAAGGTGCACACCTGTCTTTTGACATGATTTCTTCCAGAGCTGCTACAGCTTACTATTAAACATTTATGCAGGGCTCAATGGCACCATTTATCTTTCAGATTTTACAAGTGTAAAGCATTCTGATATTCCCTGACCACAAAGTCTCTCTCACAGTTAGTTACATGCAAAACATCTGAGTTATTATTTAATCTCAGGTGTGTTCAAATGGGGAAAAAACATGGCTGTAGGATGGTCCCTTTCTTTCTCAGATGCTCTATTGTTGCACGTTTTTAGCTATAGTAAAAAGTTTTCTGGTGCTACAGTAAGCACTAAGTACTGTGATATAAAATTTGAAAAAAAAATACTTGCATAACATTTAGTTCAAGTGCAAGCATGTAGCTCCCAATATACTCAGGAGACACAGTGTTTCAATTTGCATCATATAAAGTCCAATCACAAGCTCAGTAATCAGGAGCAAATGAACTCCCCATGCCCAACATATGAGGCAAGGAATGTACTTTCCACAAGTAGCATCACCTGGGACACCAAATCAGAAAGAAGGAATTAGAGCAGCTCTTCATCACCAAAGCTTATATTAAATCAAGCTGTGCAAGAGAGCTTGCAGTTATATTTTTTTTGAACATAATCATCAGCCCTGACAAGACCAGAAGTGTGTATTCAAATGAGAGAATATACCACAAAAAGGTGAGGGAGGAGGCAAGGGTGAGGGGAGGAGAGAGGAATATGCTCTAGCATTACTTTTGGGTGCTACTCCAGCACCTGCTTTAGCAACTGAGCCTTGCAACTGAGACAAAGACATAGAAATAACTAGAGGATATGTGATGTCCCACCACCACAGAGCACTGTCTCTACCATAATGTTGCTTAATTCATATCACTGATGTTGCAGTAAATGCAGGATGCCCCAAAGGAGACGAGGCTCCCGCTGAGTGCAGTGGGGTGCACAAATGAACTGTTCCACAGGCCACTCGTGCAGTGGTTGTCAGATACAAGAAAATCCTCTCAGTTTCCTCTGATTCTCCAGTAGCTGGAGATCTTAAAGACCTGGAAGCAGCTGCAGAGACAGAGGACACAGACTTAATGTACAAATCCACACCAGCTGCCTGGTTCAGCTTGCTGCAACCATTGAGGAGATCTGGGCTCCTTCTTCCACTACATAATTCGTCATTGCTTTTTCACTCTGGGAAAAAGAGGTAAAAGTGGTATTTTTCCACTTAAAGATACACAGCACAGGAAGAGTTAAAATAAGAAAGCCTGAATGTTTAATCTGCCAGAAACATATGAGAAGAGCAATCAAATCTGGGATAAGTAGCTTCGAATGAGGTATGCCTGATTGCTTTAGGCCATGCTGTTTGTCAGTCTTTTAAAATTCAAGTCATTACCAGATGCTGATCTGCTATAATATTGTGATATTTTATCTGATTACACTTATCTGATTGTGCCATATCTGCTATTTGCCTTCCCATTTTTCCATGTATATTAAATGCAGGTGGTTTTATTATTCAGAGAGCTAGAAAGTGTTGACTGCTCTGAATATAAATGGGGATATTATATCATTACCTTGCTCTGAAAGCAGAGTCATTCAGTGTGTAAATCATATGCAAGGTACCTAGTGGAGACACAATAAACCATAATGTCTTGAGAGAGAAAGCAATGAGGAAGGGATAAGGAGATAAAAATTTAAGGTATTGTTAAAGAAGGATAATCTTCATAATCCTATTTAGTTCTTTCAAACCACCGTTTGTTGATAATATAACCTTTATATTCAAAACTTTTTTTAAGTTCATTAAGTATCTCTTGGTGAAGTTACTGTCACATGGAACATTATTAATAGTGGCACTGAATAAAAACCAAGATCACCAAGCAACCAGTCATTTCAAAAGAAAGGACCCATGCATTTCTGCAAAAATCTCTGTAGACCCTTCCTCTCCTCAATACAATGCTTACTGTGGGTACAGGGCTTCAGAATTCCCTGGAGGAATGTTCAGGAATCACTTAGAGCATATCTGAACAGTACACCGGGAAAGGAAGGCAAAGGGACTTCATCTGAGATAAATATGCAGGTGTATTAAAGTTAATCCAGGAAACTCCTTTTGCTTGCAAGCAAAATTCCTTGATTTCACTGTGATAAACAGAAGGTAAGATTGAATCCCACTGTGAGGATGCTTACAAATGTTACTAAACCACAGAAAGGCTGAGAGGCACCTTTGGAGATCACACATCCCAGTTCCCTTGCTGAGCTAGAGCAGATTGCTCAGGACAGTGTGCAGCTAGGTTTTGGATATCTCCAGGGATGGAGACTCCACAGTATCTCTGGGAAACTTGTTCCTGTACTTACAAACACATACAGTTTAAAAAGTGTTTTCCTGTATTTAAATGGACTTTCCTGTCTAGTTCATGCTTATTGACTTTTGTCCTCTGACTGGGCACCTACAAGCAGACACTGGATCCACCATCTTTACTTCCCCCATGAGGTATTTATGCATATCGATTAGGTTACCTCCATGGCCTCTCTTATCCAGGCTGAACAGTCCCAACTCTTTCAGCCTGTCCTCAGAGGAGAGATGCCCCAGTCCTTTCACCATATTTGTGACTCTGCTCTGGCCTTGCTCCAGTAGGTCCACGTCTCCCTTTTACTGGGGAGCTGGGAACTGGGCATAGCACTCCAGATATGGTCATCTTGAGTCGTTATTCCTCTCCTTCTTGTGATCATGCTCAACCTCCAAAGCCTCTGACTTGACAGATGCAGGTAAATGTTCAACAAGCAATTAAAAGCATAAAATAGCTAATATCTCTAGCTCTGCTTGCAACAGCCAGAAGACACCAGGTATGTCAAATGCCCCAGACAGGCTATAGCATATAGCAACGCTTCCACACCTCAATTTACAGAAATTATTTCAGATAGCATGACTAGAAGTCCAGAGGGAAATGAGTTGGCCAAGTGGACAAGAACTCTAAGTAAAGCAAAATAACCTTATGTAGGAGATGGACACAGAAGGCAGCTGGGGGAAACCTCCGTAAATAAATACAGCAGACTTAAAAAAAATTACAACCCAAACAGAGGAGAAAGAACCACAACTACTGAAGGTTAGCTTAATCTTGCAGGGGGAAGTATAAGGGCAATGAAACAAAACCAAGGATTAGTGTAAGGTGACAGAACTAAAAGTGGGTTGAAATCTGAACTGAGGAAAAAGGTGCATTACCAACCTGGAACCACAGTATACGCAGCTGAGCTCTCAAGCATGTCTTCCATACAAAAGCACAGGCAGTCCAAAGGGAAAGGTAGCAGGAATGCTCTCTGTCTGTAAAATGCATCTTCAGCAAGCAGAAACAAAGAAAACTGTAAGAAAAGGAAAAAAGACAGACATAGCCTTCAAAGAAGTGGTGCAAGCCAGATGGACAAACCGCTGCCTTAAGTGCCTCTCTCCTGAATCTTTATTTATAAAATCTGTCCAGATGATCTTCAGCATATTGAAACAGCCTAATGACACTGGTATGCAAGTCTGGGCACTAAAGGAATTAACTGCTAAGCTTGCTGGAATATGTGTGATTTTATCATGAATATCACAAAAACTGTTGTTCATAAAGCCTCTGTTCCCAGACCCACGCAACACGGGAATTCTTGTTTTCTGTTCGTATTTCAAAAGCAAGCTTTTTGTCTGCCCTTATATGGAGAAAAGGTTGAAGGTGTCAGCCCAAGGTTAAAAGAGCAGAAAGCAAAAAAAAGAATCTAACATTTTAAAACTGTATTTTTGAATATTTTAAAGAATGTAATTTCCAAAATTTTGAAATATTGATTCATCATGATTGATGACTCAATCCTTTTTCAAACCTCCCAGACAGAAAAGCTAACAAGTGTTATACTGGTTTTGCAGGATAAAAAGTTGTCTTGCCCATCACCACCTTGTAAGTATAAATCTGATGAATGGAAAACAAATGGAGAAAAAAGTATGCAGAAATTTCCAAAACTTCAAGAATGGCTGGTTTGAAAACAAGGTTTCAGTTCACAGTATAGAGGCTTCTGCGTGGAAAACGTGTGGTAATAGCACTGAACTGAGGCATATATAGAATTTTTTATTTACTTGTATCAGCACTTCTTCTGAGAAAGGCTACTGGGTTTGCCTTTGCTTTTGGAAAGAAATTGGTTATTATACTGGCACAGCAGTTCATATCTGTGTCTTCTAGGTTCTAGCAAAAGACAAAGGTTTTGAAGATGAAATGTGATGCAACTGAATAGTTTTTTCCTGTTAGCTGACTTCTAAGATTAGGAGACAAAGGAAACAGGGGACTAGATGAACTCTATTTTGAGACTGGTATAGCTTTCATCATTTTTGTTAAAACTTACCTCAAAATACCTTCTAATTTGTCTGGATAAAAGACAAAATTTACAGAGACTGAATGGCAGAGTCAAAAGTGGAAGATTGTGGTTTAAATTTCTAAAGGCACATACAGATATTCAAGGAAAAGAAACTAGGTCAGGCTTGGTTTTATTTAAAGTCTTGTTCGTATAGTACTTTAAAAGGAATAAACACTATGTTTGTGAAAACTGCAAATTGTACTAAAGGTAGAGGAGCTGCAGAAATTAATTAAAGCAGAATAAAGTCAAGTCTTTTCAAGATGTTAGAAGGACAAATTGATAAAAATAACTAAATGAAGCCATTTTCCTGAGACCTATTTAGTACAAAACTCCCTATATATGCTATATTTCCATGAGGCAGTCCACCTGGGGTCATAGGCTTTTCAGGGCTGCAAGTATATCACCACAAAGACTTAAGAAACCACCTTAGTTAATACAGCCATGGGTGGACTGATACCAGATTTATTGGTGGGAAGAAGTCATCTCAATTCTGTGGCTTCAGCCACTGCTGTGCCCAGGGAGAGGCTAGCTCCAGCTCTGCTGCAGGATTATGCTAATCGAGGTCTCTACTTCAGTGGAGAAATTCATCTTCTCAGAAAGGCTTCAGCTCTGTTTTACTCTTCCGTTAGCTCTTAAAATGTTCAGCATGAATTTCTGTGGCATAAAATTACTTTATTACTAAAGAAGTACATCCTGCTTTGCCCATGTCCTCCCACCAAAAATACATAAGCAAACTTCATTCCTGCCCTTACTTAGAATTTTTCTACTTACAAATTGAGAAATTAAAATGTCCACCAAGGCCCTTATAATGCCTTGTCTATTCTTCCCTCGCTGCTACATCTATACAGAGAATCTCATTAAGCAGCTAAGAAAAATCCCAGAATTTGGCATGGAATCTAGAATGTCCGTCAGCTCCCTGACCAAAAGACAGGAATTGAGAAGAGAATCCTATTTCCTAAAAAGCCTTTAGTACAGGCATATTTGCTGAATGAGGCCATTCAGCCGTTGAGTACACTGGTGGTGTTTTTTCATGGAATGAAAGCATTTAATTGAGGAAAATGTTGACAGCTACTAAGTTCATCAGTACTTGCCATGATTTATCTGTGGGGTTTCTTCCAAGATCTGTGCTGACACCTCAGCCATCCAGTCTCTCATATTGCTTTCCAGTTATTCCCTTCCTAAGGATGGCCTTTGCTACCTCAATCTGCTGGTAAAATAAAAGAAAGAGAGGTTTATTTATTTATGTACATACATATGCATATGCTGTACATACAAACACATAGAGGAAATACTACCAGAGCACTTTTACTTCTCTGTATTTTCATGAAAACACCTGGATAGACACGGTAAAACCTCCACAAGCCAAGAGTTTTGCTGCTTAATTAAATTTTGCAGTATGACTAGCATACCAATTTAGGCAGACTAATTATTTAAAGAAATGCTTCTCATTCTTTGCAGATGGCCCCTGCAAATCATATCCAGATATGACAGAATTGTATTCATTAGCTCTGTTAGCAAAATAAATATTTTCAATAACAAAAATACATGAAATGAAAAGGAAATATCGAGTCAGAGCATTATACAGTATAAAAAGACACAACATTGTTCAGACAATTCTTTTATTTTAATTTGGTGATTTATAAATGCATGTTGTGCATACAGGATGGAGAATGATAGGCCAGTCATTTGGAAATGTTTGCTCTCACATGGACTAAAATGATACTCTACAGTGGTGTGACACAATACAAAGACTCCAATGTGGAGCTAGCTTTCTTCAAAAAGAAGCGTGCCAAGCTGCTGTAAACACTCTCCATCATTTCTCTATTCTTTATTAGTAGTAATGTAGGACTTTCAACAAGGAAGAGATTTTTGATGTTATTTACCACTCACACACTTCACGATGACCTTTCCTCTTAGCCTGGAACTTCACATCATTTGGGTACGGAAACATTTTTTATCAGTCATGTACCACGCAAGAACTCCCTACACCTGCTTTTGAGAAAAAGCTCTATTGGCCTGAGAACTGATGAAAGTATGTTGTCCCAAAGATAAACGCATATTGGATTTTGTCCATTTTGTTTTAAGGACAACGTTACATTTAAACAGCCAGAAATCAGATTACCAGCTTCTTTTGTCTTAATAACTAAAAAACAACAAAGCCTCTGCCTAAAATAATACATCCTTCCTCTCTCTTTTCATAATATATATAAAAAGCACCTGTTCAATACTTTTTTCCCCACAGACCAAAGAGTATGTTAACCACCTCTAGTTGCTGCCAATAAAACACTTGTTGGCTGTGAACAACACAAATCCTTTCTGTTCTCATTAACGGAGGGAAAGATTTGGCTCATTAAAACTAGGCTGTTCTTTACAAGCAAAGAAGGAAGAGAGAAAGGATATGAAAAGGACAGGGTCAGGAAAAGTGTCTGCCGGGTAAGGATTCTATTTGTAATTGTTTTCCTCCATATAAGCCTCAGGATTACCCCAAGAACTGGCTGTACTTTTAAAGAGAAAAGAGAAATTTCTAGTTATCTGGGAAGGCACATATAATGGTACTAGACAGTAAAACACTGCAAAACAGAAACTTTCACAGAGAGACTGAGCCACAACCTAAAATCAGAGAGGTAGGAACAAGGAGGTATGGCAAACAGGTACAGGAAATTAAAAAAAAGGAAAACCTTTGAACATGACTGCAGAGACAACCACACTGTGAAGATGCATGAATTCTGTCTTTAGGAAAACTCGATTAGCATTTACTGCAACTGCACAACAGTTCTAGCCTTGGAGGCAAGTCTGCAGGACCAAAATTAATGTGCTGAGCCAAGAAGTTTTATAGATTATCAGGGTTTGTCCGTAAGACAGCATTGGTTTTCTCCCATACATAGGAAAGAAGTACTACGACTGAACGTTAGACTGAGAGCAGGGCAAGAGATCAAGCGAAGAACTGTGAAGAGGATGCCTGATATCCATGTTTGGGGGGAAGATAAGGAGGAAGATGGGAACCTTAAGCCTAACTCAGAGCAGCAACTGAAAAAGGTAGTCATTTAGACTGGGCATTAGGAAGAATTTCTTTACTGAAAGAAAGAGTGGTCAGGGAGGTGGTGGAGTCACCATCTCTGGAGATGTTTAAAAAACGGGTGGATGAGTTTCTTAGGGACAGGGTTTATTGGGGAGACAGGCACAGTTGGACTCAGTGATCTCAGAGGTCTCTTTCGACCTAGTGATTCTATGACTCTATGATTTTATGATTCTAATAGTCAAGATTAGAATGCCTGAGTAGCTTTGCAGACTGAATTTCAAATCTCTCTGCTTCAGTTACCCACGTCAGTAAAGAAGAACTGCTCCACAGTTCATTAAGATTGTCCTTTATTTTAACCGAAGAGGGTGAAAGTTGGAAGAGTGAGTTTTTTCACCATGTTCACCCAGAAGTAAGATCAAAGAGCTGATAAAAAATGCCAGGGGTCCCACATCCAGGATAGCTGCGATCCAGAAATTTGGACACTGCTGCAAAAGGAGGTGTCTGAGTAGTAAAGCACAGGAGTGGAGAAAGATGTACTGTTACTTGGCATGAGTGCTAATGAAAATTAAATAGCCTTCCTAATCCTTATGTCCCTTCCAGAGGGACCGGGATTGGTGGGAAGAAGGGCCCATAAATGCACCTGGGGCAGAAGCACACGCAGCCTTATTCTGGGCAGGCAGAGCTTCAGAAGAAATGTCAGTGCAGCTAAGGGCGTCTCTGGGGAGCAAGTTATAGGTCGTGGTGGGCAGCCAGCTGAGAAGGACTAAAGAGGCCAGAGATTAAGGAAAGCTTTTTCCCCATGAGGAGGGCTCAGGGAGGTCATGCCATCTTCTCCCTTGGAGAGTTTCCAGCCCCCAAGGGGTAATGCTGTAAGCAACCCAGTCTGATGCCACTGCTAAGCCTGCTTGGGCAAGGGATTGGAGTGGAGACCACCTCCAGTCCCTGCTGACCTGAACTGTCTTAAGAAGATCCAATGTTCTCAGTTCAAGGAAGATGTCAGGATTTCTAGAAGACCTAATTAAGGATGAATTAAGTAACTGGAAAAGGTGCAGTGCAGTGGAAGATTTTAAGGATCTCAATCCTTTTACCTCATTAGAAGCAGGTTAGTGGATGCATTGATCATTGTCTGTAAGTACCACTTAGGAAGCACAAATGTAATAACAGAGAAAACTTCAGTCTGCAAAGAGAAGGTACAACACGTGAGATCATGTAGGGAAAAAATCAGAATGGCTAAAGCCCAACTAGAACTTGAACTGGCCACTTCGGTCAAGGACAATAAAAAGAACTTCTTTAAATAAATCAATGGCAACAGGAGGACAAAGGAGACTCTCCCTCCCTTGCTGGGTGCAGAAGGGGCAGTAGGGATGAGAGATGAGGACAAGGCAGAGGTGTTCAATGCCTTCTTTGCCTCGGTCTTTAACCCCAAGGAGGAAAGTGCCAAGGACACTCAGCCCCCTCAGCTGGGAGATCGTGGGAATGAAGCTCCAGCTGTTCAGGATGACTTGGTTAGAGACCTGCTCGGAAAACTAAACACACAAAACCATAGGGCCAGATGGGATCTATTCCAAGGGTTTTAAGGGAACTGGCAGAGGTTCTCGACAGAACCTTTCCCCTTTATCTACCAGCAGTCTTGGCTGACTGGGGAAGTGCTGCTAGACTGGAGACTGGGGAATGTTGCACCCATTTACAAGAAAGATTGAAGGGATGATCCAGGGAACTACAGGCCTGTCAGTCTGACCTCAGTGCCAGGGAAGTTCATGGAGCAGATCGTCTTGAGTGCTATCATACAGCACAGGCGGGACAATCGGATAATCAGGCCCAGGCAACATGGGTTTACCAAACCGACCTGATCTCCTTCTATGACAAGGTTATCCGTTTAATGGATGAGGGAAAGGCTGTGGATGTGCTGTACCTGGACTTCAGTA